>CAEFZX010028388.1:0-24210 GCA_903066825.1 Alfaro cultratus
TTACATTTTATTTCAGGACTTTTCATGTTCTACATTAATCTAATTTTTGTAGAGAACAGAATAAATATAAGCAGCATACTCTGCAGCACAAGGCTTCAGTGAAAATTACCCTGTGATTCTTAAAGCTTGTCTAGTTTCACAAATACAACCGATAAATCTCCTTTTGGAAAAGCGGAGCATGAAAGGTTCTTGCTATTCAGAGCTGCTTTTTAGATAAAGGTTTTTTTTTTCAATCTGTTTTCTCTCAATGGTGAGTTTCAGAAACATTACTTTTGGTAAGAAGGGCTGTTTTGACTTGGTTTTGAAAGGTATATAGTGGTATCTTAAAATTATTTAAATTAATACCCAGTTCAAAATGACAAGCAGCAATCTGCACAGCTTTATGCAGCTATATAGGAGACTACAGATGCAATGTTTGCTTAATGAAAATGATGATCCAATGTGCTTTATACCAGTGTGTTCTGTTGGAGTTCTTCTGTATTTCGATTATTCAAAATATTGTCTCAGTCAGCAAGCTAGATTTTTTTGTTGCCTTGATTATTTGTCAGGTTTTTTGCTTGAGAAAAAAAACATATTTTTTGAAGGTCTAGTACTGCACATCAGTATGTCTGTCAGGCCGATAATTGCAAGATCCACTTGGACAGCAAATGCAGTGCAGCAGATAAAAGACAGAAACATAGTCACCGCCCTTACACCAGAGAGCCAGTGGTTTGCTCCCCAGACATGAAAGATTGGCCAGGAAGCTTGGCATGCATTAAAAACATTGATATATGGATGTTGGTATTTTTGCTTTATACACTGTGTTCAATTGTTAGGTGAGTAGTCTAACCATTTCATGAGGAAGTTACACTAAGTTTGTATTTTTATAAATAACAGCAGTTATTTTGAGGAGAATCACAAACTGTTTTAAAATGACTTAGATATTCACTGCATTTACATCATTTGACAACCAAGCAATACTTTGTTCTTTGCACTGCAAAAAAACACTGAATATCAATCACAAATCACAAATTAAAATATTGGAAATATTACAACAAAAAAAAGAAAACCTAGAGGAGTCAGCTGCTCTGATTGTTTCAGAATAAAGCCTGCTCTTTGCTCTTGAGGTTCTACACTTAAAAGACTTCTGAACCTCCCATTTAGAGGTAACCGGGTCACAGATGATGAGGCTGGCTCTGCTTTTTATTCCTTTGAGGCTGACTTCCTGTAGTGATGGAAATGATGTTTGGACAATTACCTCGACCACTCTCTGCAGGTACTTGTGAGCAGCCATCATGACCCGCAGTGACGCATTTGGTTGGGAAGGATCCGAATGATGCAACCATAGAAGCTTTTTGGAATGTTTTAGTTTGTTAAAAATGTTCCCAGTTTCTTGCTGAGCTTCGCTGACGTAAAATGTGATGACACACAACCATCCGAGATCGTTGTCTCTGTCCTCCGTGCCTCTTCAGGTTTTTGTCCGCATGTGCAGCATCATTTTCCTAGTTTTATTAACGACATAGAGGTTGTTATTAAATTCATCCTGACATTATATTTGCCTCTCACCTGTGTGCTGTATTCTGCCTAACACAGACCAGGCTGATCTGGTTATCTACATTATTTGGGTTAATGGTGTGTCTGTGTGCCTGTACTGAGTGAAGAGTGACTATGGATCTGTTTTCTAATTTCTAGTTCTTGTAAATCTTTTGATCGCTTTTGGTTATCTTTTAAAACTATATTTAATAGCATTAAAAAAAATCCTGCCATTCATGCAGTGAAAGCTTATTATTACTTGTATTGGAGTTACTCTAACATAACTTCTTCTAGTGGGGAAAAAGTATTTGATACATAGTCGATTTTTCTAGTTTTCCAACTTGGATATTAGAGAGGTCTGTCATTTTCACAGTAAATACACTTCAGCTGTGGAATCCAGAAAATTATAACTTATTCTTCAACTTTTGGATGCATTCCTTAAATACCAGATTCAAAGTGTCAGCAATATTTTAAACAAGCTAATACTAGTGTAAAATGTGTGCAATGTGAATGGACTTAAAAAAGCCAGTTTCCCTCAGACTACGCTTTTCTGCCAGCAATCCTCAGTGTGGAGCCCGGATCAATCTGGGGGAACATAGTTGACACTGTTGGTGTGTTACCTCTAGAAATGAACAGCCCGGGCTTCACAACACGCCCGCTCATCTACCACATGGTGTTTACAGAACATTGGAGCTTCAGGTTTGACAGAAATGAACCATGTCTGGCTTTGTCTGGACTTTTTTTTTTCAATCCCTGCCCCCAGGCAGCATGCTGGCTGGTAATGGAAATGTCTGCTGCCTTGAATTAGACCTGCACGGCTTGTGAAAACATGGTGCTTCAAAACCAGAGAGAGTTATTCATGCTTTTATTCAATCTTGTTTTGCTTATGGTAATGTCTTTTTCATGGGTTTGAATGTGAAGGATCTTATCAGTCCCCAGTCTGCACAGAAGGCTGCTGCAAGGCTTCGATTGGTACATGAACACACTTGTGAGTCTTTTGACCTGTAAACAAAGTTCACTTGTGTGCTGAACATCCAGTTACCTGAAGTTCAGGCTGAAGCAGCAATGTCATGTTTTAATCAGAATCAACTTTATTGGCCAATATTGTGTTCACAAACCCAGAATCTGACTTCAGTTTCAGGCATTCAAAGAGGACAAGACATAAATTTTAGATAGATCATCTTCAGGGGAAAGAAAATAAGGAATAAAAGAAGCAGTACCTACATGCATGTGTATGTACAGCCATTTTATATAAAGTAAAGAAAAAAAGAAAGGCAGGTTGTGATAGTGAAAATATGCTTATTGTGTTTCAAGGTAGAGTAGCTGACAACTCAGGCTGTAAGGTTTCATTATTTTCATCGGAGACAACCTGGGGGAAGAGTCTGTCCCTATGGAAGCTCGTTTTGGCAAACAAGGCTCGTTCTGCGACCTGAAGATAAAAGGAAAAACTACTGAAAGCTCAGAGAACGAAGGAACACCTTTTTTTTTTTTGGTACTGTCAGACCTCTCATGATGTTGGCTCCATTACCGAAGACTTCAGCAACATTTTCAGTGTGAACAGGGTATCAACAAACCACCCAGTCAGGCTGAGGTGGCTTCTTAAAGGAGTTTTTCTATAGATTTAAAAGTAAGTGTAGGTGCATTTTAAATTCATATGTTTTTAATTCATTCTTCCATGAACTTTTTTGTATTTATATAATGTCTATATGTACATCTCAACAAATTTGAGGATTATTAAAGAGTTTATTTTTCCACAGCTCATTTCACTAAGTGAAACACATTGTAGAATAATTGCTCATAGACTGATGTTTAAGGCTTTTCTGTTATTGATGATGATTCTTACCATATTTAAGATTAGAGTATCACATTAAATTACAGATTGATTGCCATGAAGTGGTGTGTGGAGGTGGTGAGGAAGACACTTGAAGATCCAGTTAGAAGTGAAATGAAGGTTTAATGATGAATTTAGTCCACAAAAATACAGTCCAAGCAAAACCAAATAGTCCACAGCCAGGCAGCACGACTGAGCTGAAGCCAGGGCTCAACGCCGGTAGCACTGGAGCAACGAAGGACAAGGAAAGCACAGCTAGACAGTATCGACGCAACAAACGACAAGGACCCGACGAGGAGCGAAGGACACAAGTGGGATTAAATGCACAGAGGGTAATCACGGAGATGAGACACACCTGGGAGTAATCAAGGGGCAACAGGACAACACGGAGACTTAGGGACGCAAAATAAACACAGAGAAAAACACAGATCCAGACATTGATAGGCTTAATGAAAAATATGCTTTTTCAAAAGGTGCTTTTATTCTGCCAAACAAGCCTCTTTAGAAATCTAATTTACAGCGATTTACTGGTGTTAATTAAAGCATTTGGTTGTTTTGTTTTTTTTATGAATTGATGTATTACACTTACATAAACTTGCAAACTTTAACCTCCTTAAAGTTTGTTTCTGAAATGCATTATGAATCTTTCCAAAGGCTACATGGAAGTCAAGGTGAAATTAAATCATATGCTTTGATTTAGATTTTATAAAAGCAATAGCATAATGGACATTTTTATAAGAACTCTTTTAACAACTTTATGACACATTTTCTTATATTTTTATCTGTTTCTGTATTGTAGGTTTATTTTGTTTTCAAAAGTTTTTGGGTGTAGTATAAGTACTAGCTTGTTAACGTATCTGTATCTGTACTCAGTATCGGCAAGTACTTAAACTAAAGTACACATACTTGGTCTGGAAAAAAAAAAAACTACTATCAGGACACCCCACGTTTTTAGAACTAAAGAGTATAAATTTAAAAATTGCTAAAAATCTAATACAGGATCAGAAATGAGAATTTAAGGATATGCAAATGGAAAAGTGAAGCAAAATAGGTCACATTTAGATGTAGAAGTCCTTCTCCTTTCTGTTTGGTCATTTCTATGAAGCACTTAAATGTATTTTAGGATATATGAGGAATTGTGATATACTTAAAGTTTTAAGGAGAGGCAAAGTATAATTTGTATAGGTCCAAAGAGGGTTTCTAAAGGAATCTCTTTTCGTGGCCTCCTATTTTCCATTCTTATTGACTTCATGTTTTGGTTAAGTGCTTTTGCTTTGAATTTTTTTTTATTCAGTTTCATGGCTTCCTCATTACTAAATTAAGCAATCTTGAACTTCTTGTTGCCACTTTATGAAGTTTAAAATGATTTTGTCTAACAATATTTCATAATATCCATGAAATGTTCAAACAGGTTGGTGAACGGAGGAACAAGCTGTCTACCTTGGTCCGGTTCCCCCTGACTGCGCTGAACATGGCCCCTCATGTAGCGAAGAGTAGTCAAAGTATGAAGAATCTGCATTCGGGGTCTTCTTCCTCTTCCCGGAAACAGCCTTCAGGCCAGACTCACCATCCTGCTGACTCACTCCTCCCGCAAGATTACCTGTACGACCTCTATGCTGTGTGCAACCATCATGGAGGAATGCATGGAGGACACTATACAGGTATGGAGCTGATTATCACAATGTCTATATATCAGTCATGCACAGGGTTGGGCTGGTGTCAGATCAGCTCTCTAGATTAAGTAAAAAAAATACAGTTTCATTACATTTAAACTAAACGCAACAGAACTGTTTAACATGTTGCAATTGGTTTTATTTTAAACAATCATATCAACTTCTGCTAAAATAATAAGACATGCAGTACTATAATTACAATTGTATTGCGATTTATAACAGTTGTGTTATTTTAATAGGCTTGATGGGATCAGTTTTGTTCAGTGAAGTCTTTTTGCTTTGAGTTTCTAAAAAAAAAAATTAAAACAAGCTCAGTTTGTATACCTTCAAATGTAAAACAACTGAAGGTGGTTTAACGTAAAAATGAAAGTCCACCTACTGCCTTGAAAATGCAATTTAAGAAAATTTAAACAAAATTATCCTGGTTTTAACTCGGAAATTAAAGTTCATGAAGTTGATTTAACAACAAGAGACAATTTGTCTAAACGTTGTTTTTTTATGTTCATTAATCTTGAATAATGAGTTTTAACTTAATACTTCAATTTAAACCAAATATTTATTTCACAATATTCAAGAAAAAAAACTGTCCTCACCTGGTTTAAGAGCCACATTTCTCTATTATTTGACTCACAATAATTAATTTTATTAAACATCACAATGAATTCAGCTCAGAAACATTTAGTGTGAACAGGACATTATCCTCAAGCTTTAAAATAAACATTTGCCTTAATAAAACACAAGAGTCAGATCAATGTAACACACTTCCATCAGTGCATGGAGGGAATTGATGCAAACACTAAGGTTACAGGTAAAATGATGGTGAAATAAGGCAGCAGCGAAGGATAGTGAAGTTAAAATTATAGAACAGCATGATCATTTGCATTCTGTGCCTTTCAGCTACTCTGCTGGTTTTGCTCTTGGGTGCAGTTATCTCTCTCACTCCAGTTCAAGCTCCACTAATTTTATTTCTCTGCAGCTTCTCCTCCAACTTTTCCTAAATTTGTCCCTAGTCAACTTTGTTTTTTCCTTAATGGTCTTCACCTGGATTTTATTTCCCCAAAACACAGATATAAATGTACAAGAACAATAAAACATCTGAATATACATAAAAAACAATATTTTGAATTAAATTTTGAGTCAGATGGTGTTGTGGGGGGAATAAAACCGATGTTTCTAGAGAAGTATACTGGAATTGGATTTCTTTCACAAACATCTGTTAAAAACATACATTTTTGAAGGTTGTTTATGGTTGAGATATGCTGAAATGTTTCACTCCCAAGTTTAAGGGGAACATTAAATAAAAATTGTGTCCATATGCAGGAACCAATCAATATCAGTCTCATCTTCTCATGCTAACGCAGCACCCCTCCACTGATGCACCACATGCTGTGAACGTACATTCAGTATAATGTGTTGTGTTTTTCTTGATACAAACGATAAGCAGAAGCGGCATTGGTAAGAAAAAACGTTGCCGTTCTTCTAATGCCTTGTATAACGACCTTGTTATCCAGCAAATTTGTTTACACTTACTTCATTCACTCCATTTTCTGTTCATTTTCAGTCATACAGCAGAGAGTGAGCATCCTGCAAATACCATCACTGCTCAGGGTGACTCAACTGTCTTGTTTGCTTACATTAAGCATGTTTTGATCAAATTCATCAAATTAAATGATTTCAAAGTTTCCAAATGTAAAGATACCACATAATTTATCTGCTAAACACCTGCAAAATCCTATTTTAAGTTAACATCGTAACAAAAACATTACTGCAAATGGCAACAAAACAAAACAATTCAAGTCAAATCAGCTTAAACAAGCTGCTGACAAAAGTGTCACTCCTGGTCTGTCAAAAAAAAATTTTTGTGTTGACTAGTTTATTGTTAAACTTGCCGAATGGGAAGGGGACTAAGCGATGAATCCTCAACATCTTGTTTTCCCTAACTACATGTTAAGGGAAAGGCCTCCAGTAATTGTGGGGTGTTGTATGTGTTTCAGTGAAAGAGATGCATACAGCCCTTTCTGTTTCTAAAGCTTGGGTTGCATCATCAGGAGAATAACAGCAGATTCTTCCTGCTAATGCAGAGCAGGTAAAAAGATTGAAACAGAAGAAGGATTTAATACAGTGATTAACTTGCCACTCCACTTCTCCATGCATCTGGAGGCTACAGCGAATTTAAAAAGTATCCATTTAGGATTTTAAAGTTTCCATTTAATGAGGCCTTTATAAATGCCTGTTATGTTCTCATCCAGCTTACTGTAGGAACTCTGTGGATGGCCAGTGGTACAGCTACGATGACAGCAGCGTGGATTTGGTGCCAGAGGACGAAGTGTGTACCAAGGGAGCTTACATCCTTTTCTACCAGAGACGCAACGTTATTCCTCTGTGGTCGGCCAGTAGCTCTGTTCGAGGTACGTTTTCCAACAATGTTAATATCCTCTGAGAATGACAAACTCAGAAATTCCCTCAGCTGTTCTAGAAGTGCTGTATATATCAAAACTAACTTAAAAGAAATGTGACACTTTGAAATTGGGCCTCTATCTCTTTAAGAAGTTTTTACTCATCACAACAACGCTCTGACATTATGCTGTTTACAACTGTTCATAGGAGCGAGGAAAAAAAGAAAGGCTTTTAAGATTTTCATCAACAAGAGCACAAAAATATTTACTAAAAATTGTAACACTAAACATGAGTGAACATTTGTTGCTTTGCCAACCAGAAATTCATATGTTCTTAAGCACGAAACCTTCCAAGTTCAAGCGAGCAGGTAATTTGTTCCAAAGCATGTCTCCTCTAACAGAGAAATCTGTCTGAGCAGATGATGCTTCACAGAACTGAATCTGACCACGGCCACTTGAAGCAGCTCTGCTGGGTCTCATATTTGAATATAACCACAAACAAGAACAAGCGGTTGCATAAATAACCACTTAAGTACTGACTTCAGATAAAAAAAATCAACAAAGATTGCAAAACTAAAGCATATGTTTTTGTAGAATCTAGCTGTGATGATACTGTACCTGTCAAAGCTTTTTAAGTTCACTTATAGATGTACTCTACAGATTTGGTTGTTGACTGATATTATTTTTTCTTTCTAAAATGACACTATGTTAAACAAAATGAAAAGAGATGGTGATGCAGATTTTAGCACACAGAGCAGTGGCTTTTGTTCTCTTGTATTTCTGAAATACAGGAGGGCGAGCATCACATGGCAGCGGGACCACTGTTCTGTCCAAAGAGCTGCCTGTTCAAAATATGGCAAGAGATCAACTGGCCATTTTCAATCTCTTGCTGATAAAATTGGACATTTGCATTCACAATATGTTTAAAAAGACACAATCATGGGTCAACTTCAAAAAGAGCTCAGTATGCTTGTCACAATCTTCACAGATGATCATGTTTCCCCACAGCAAATAATTCAGTCATGATTCCCTTCAGTAGATGAATTTCTACTGTGATTCCTGTCTGACAAAAAGCTCTAAACACTTCTATCTTGACAAATGTAGTAATAAACATTTAACTGCCACAGAAAAATGAATCTAACTCCTATAATTGGGATTTCTGTTTGCTTGGATAGTACGACCTTCTTCTTTCTTATGCCTATGGTTGACAACTATAAGTCTCAATAAGTCTTTTACACCCTTTGAAGGTTTTCATATTTAGTCACATTGACATTACAAACCTTAATGTAATTTATTAAAACCTTTTCAAATAGGCCAGTAAAAAATATTTCATAACTCCAAAGCACAAGGAAAGGATTAATGTTTTTCTAATTATTTGTAAATAACTTACTTTTATTTTAATGAAAACTTGAATGGTTTGGGTTGCTCTGTATTGAGCTGTCCCCATATGTAGATCCACCTTTTGTTAGAAGTCCTAGAGCTTGTGGTGTTTGTCCACCAGCTCCAGAGATGGAGTATTTTACCCTTTTTTGTTGGTTTTGCAAGATACTTTGAGCTTAAACAGCCTGGATGCAGGGGATCTGAAAGATATCAGTTGAAACAACATCTGGGTTTTAACTGAGTCACTCTAACAATAATTATGCTTGAATTTAAGCCAGTCAGTTGTCATTCTGGCTTACATTGTTGTCCTGCTATAAGCTGAACCTCCACTCCACTCTTGAGTCATTTACAGCCTTTATCATGTTTGTCTTCCAGGATTGCCTCATGTTTAGTTTCTTACATCATTCAATTTTCTCTGTGCCTCCTGTGATGGTGTCTTCAGGGTTCAGTGTTTTCTCTTTTTTTACCACAGAAAAAAACTGTCACTGTGTTTTTCTTAATGTCTTGAGGCAAACTGAAAACATTACTTCCTTTGGTTTCTTTCCACATTTATTATTTTATTTTTTTCTCCCGTTTCGGCCTGTATAGGCGGATGGACATTTCCTTTTGGTAGGTTTGCAGTCATCACATATTTTTACTACTTCTTAATTTCTTTTTTGAATAATTGTTTAGACAGATCTCTCTTGTTTCGGACCTTGGCCCTATTGTTTTATACCTGTGACCTGTCTGCTGCGTTCCTAGCTCTTCATGATACTGTTTGTTTACTAATGCTGTCTAACAAGGTCTCTCTGACCTTGAGAGATCAGGTCTCTGTCTGACCTCTCTCTGAGGTCTTCACAGAACAGCTGGATATAAACCCAGAAAATAAATTACACACAATGGAATCTCTGCAGTAGTTAGAAAAGGAAGCAGAGATATTGCTGCCTATAAACGCTCCCCTTAAAGTCAAAATAAAATAGTCTCTGACTGTAGAAAGCTGGGAGACACATAGTCCAAACCACCTGCAGCTATAATTGCACAGAAAACGATTTTACAAAATATTGATTCATGTAGGTTGAAAAGAAATGTGCAATATGTTTAAAAATTTATTTATTTAAGGTTTTTGTGGTGAGGACAGGGGGTTGTGAATATATTTAGAGCTTGTCAATATTATTGCAACATTGTATAAGCAAACTAAAAATAAAAAGGCTCCAGTATAACACAACCAGCAACACTAATGATGGTGGAGAAGATTTTTTACTCTGTACAACATCAATAGAATTGAAAAAACAGCAATATCCCTCTGTTTTTATAAAATAGGGGATATTATGATTTTGTTCTTATCCATGACCATTTTTTAGGACGGTGACAATATGTAACTTTGATGATTTCATGCAATGTCAAACAGATCTCTATAGGTTCTCTGGCAAACCTTCACATTTTCCTCCTTGCTCACATTCAGTGAAATTTAAACTTGTGCAGTCTCTTCCTGATCGTAGAAGAATGCACTTTAATATTAATCCTGGCATTTGCCTGCTGTGGATTCTGTGATGACATTTTTCTTTCAGCTCCTTGCGTTCTGCTTTGAAGATGAATTTTCTGCAATGGGAATATCTGGGCACGTTTTCTGTTGTTTTTAATATTTACCGCTTTTGGGCTGTTTTACATACCATCAAATAGCCCATTTTGAATTATTTTGAGACCATGTTAAGTCCACTATCATACTCATGAGTTAATTTCACTCAAACATGCACCTATAAAAAGTAAAATCAGAGAAACTTTTCATTTTAAGTGGTCTCTTAATTTATCCCAGAGCTTTAATAATCATATAATGGTAATCAGACCAAAGAAAGCCAATGTGATAGCCTTTAATTAACAAATCTGCAGCAATCCTTTATGAACAGCAGATATATTGACCTGCATCTAGCTGTAGTTAATCGTGATTTCAGGTTATCAACACACTCAGAAATCGGAACATTTTTATTCTTGTTCAACAAGGACTTTTCTTCTAAAGGTTTTCCACCAAGAAGAGATCAGATCCTGTGTTTTCATCTGTCTGTATTGATTAATTTCAGTATAATCGGCATGTCACTGTGCAAACATGTCTTTAGTAATTTAAAAGACACTGTACTTTTCTTTTCTTTTTTTTGTACGTAGTATGATTTTGTTAAGTGAGTTTTGAGTCTGAATTTAAGCAGAGGGAGATAATCAGTACTGCGGATCAGAGTGGCTGAATGCTCGACTCCTCATGGTGCTGAGACAGCTGGGAGGCACTGAGGCGTGTGGGGGAGGACGGACTAAAGCAACGAGAGATGTAGTAGTAAGGAAGGGCAAGGTTGTGAATCGGTTTTGAAAACTTTGTTGAATCACATTCTGACCGGAAGCCAATGCAGCTGCTATCTTGGAAAGAGATGGTTGTGATTATAATGTGAGCCGCTGAATTTTGAACCTGTTGTGGACTGAGCTATTGAGGATGATACTAAACTCTTAACAGGAAGAGAGGTGGAAACAGAAAAGCTGTTTGGATAGTACTGACTAAAGTGCATTCAAAATTGCCACAATATACAAATTAGACCTGTCAGGCTGCCTTTCAGTGAGCTACAGGAGGTGAATGTCTGAATGAGATCAGTTTTTCAAAGAGAAAGATTTAACAGATGCTTACAAGTTGACCAAGACCAGCATGTAAATGCAACGTGATGACACAATCATCGGCTACATTTCTAAGTTTAATCATTAAACATGAATTTAGCTCATAATGCTTAGCTGTTCGACAGTGAACGTGAATAATTTCTGGTCAACTTTGATAAAAGAAATATTAAAAAATAAAATCTTCCATTTTAGTTGAATCAAACATCGCTGTCTGTGGTGGTCTGTCTGCACTTTAAAGTCAATGTCCATATTGTTTTACTTTTTGAACATGTCAGTGGAGATGACAGAAACCAGATTCCCATGTTGGTGCTGAAATAAATGAATAGGAAACTAAAATGTCTTCATTAAATAGCTTTTTTAAGGGACCATCATGTCACACATAATCTGTATTCTGTAGCCAGTTTTTCTTGTTTTTCCCGCCGGTGCTGCAAGTACAATTGTTCAATTTAATTTGATTTTCATTCATAGCCTCAAAGGCATTTGTCCTTTTACGCAACTTTTTAAAATTAAAATTTTCATTCCATTATTTCACCTTCATGTAAGATGATAAGTGCAAAACTCATCACTGTTAACATAAATTACCATAACATAGATCTCTGTTATATAGTGAATCCTGACTTCATTTGAATTCTGTTTCATTCATATTTATTTATCCACATTATTTAAATTTTATTTGACAGAGGTAATTGTGTATTTAAAATAAATTGCTAAATAATAATTCCATGTAACAACTATTAGCTTAAACGATAGTGACTTAAATCATTCAGCTTCAGCAAAAAAAAAATCTTGTTAAAACTGCAAAGGTTTACAGACAATTGTGCAACTAGAAAACTAGAATAGAAATAGCCAAAATGCAACAGCAGCAAAGTGACAGGCGATCGAGGCATGCAGATACACAGAAAAGTAAAAATGACAGAAAAAAAAAAAATGAATCAAGAACAACATACTGTACAGTAAGGGCAAAATCACAACATAAAATACTGTGTCGTTACAAACACTCTATGCTAGCTGTTGCTGTAAGGGAGCAATTACTTTTTCAAATTGTGTTTTCGTCATTTTACCCTTAATGATGAAATCATAATTTGAAAACTGTTCTTGTATTTCTTGAGGTTATATTAGTTTTTGATGATCTGAAACATTTCAGTGGAACAAAAAGCAAAACTAGAAAAAATCTGTAAGCACTTTTTCAGCTTTATTATGCTAAAGTCAATTAAGTTAAACTGCATTCATGTGAGTGCTGCCACCAAAGCATAAAGTCTTTTATAATCCATGTCACTTTTTTTGTCTAAAGCTTCCTTAAGATATTTTTATTTAAACAGTTGGTGCCAATTAATATAATTATTGCTTCCATCCATAGAAAGTGGTTTTGTACCCAGGAACTTCTGTTCGGTTTGCTTCCCCGTTGACAGCAAGTGCTTTCAAGTCGAAATGACAGAGGAAATAAAATGCTTCATCTTGGGCTCTTTACAGAGGAACGTAACATTTATGCAACTCTGCACTCGGGTAGATCGGGTTCACAGAGCCGGTCACCATGGTAACTGGTGCAGAGTTAACACCACTACTTTCAGGAAGATGGAACCCCCCCCCCTCAGTTTCCTCGCCTGAGTTAAAAAACTCAGCTATTAGAAAGAGACTCTGAGATGTCTGCTGACTCTTGTATCCTCCTTGTAGATTACCAAATTTAACCTGTTTGCTATTCTAATGTTCTGTCTCACAAAAAGTAATTTAAAGTCTTTTGCCAATCCATTTGCCATGAACACTTTTAAAAGAGAAACTTTAACAGTAAAAATGAAAATATTTTTCCTCACAGGGATGGAAAAAGTTTTAGACCTAACAAGAATCAAATACCACTTACAAACAATCTCAATCTCACCGCTGATGAGATTGAGGAATGGATATTAAATCACTGATTAGCAAATTTGAACAGTGAAAACATTTTATGATTTAGTCTGAATGGTCAGTAATTTGTTGCCAGAAACTTCTCAACATTTTTCTGCAGCCTTTTCTCTAGGAATGCTGTTTGTTGAAGGTTGCAAGTCATCAGGAGGTATTTCTGGCATTGTTCGAACAATGATTTTTCAAGCAAGTGCACAGCTTCATAACGGCATGTTTGTCAGGCATGCAGCTTTAGAAAGCACAAACGATTCTGAAAGGTATTTTGCAAAATGACTAATAGAAGAATTTAGTGATCCCACATTAACAACCAAGGACTAAACTCAGCAGGAGTGTTAGCTTATGAGCATGAGTTTTGCCATCAGAAATGGCAGATTACACAGCATTTGTATGTTTGACGATACAGTGAGGATATGTAAAAGCTGGTATTTTGTGTCCCTTTAAGTCAGGTTGTCTTGTTTGTCAAACATTATGCCTTAGTAACAAGAACAGCTTCATTTTACTGATGAATTACATTTCATCTTTTTACTTTAATAATATTGAACTCTGAAGAGGGGTTTACATGTGTTGCCTTAAAATGACACTTTTATTTGACACCACTCCTTTAAGTTTTTATGAAGAGTAATAACACAGTAGCATATTATAACAGTGGGATTAAGATTGGATCATTCAGTAATCCTCCACCCGTGTGAAATCCTACAACAGGGCTGTCAAAATCATTTTCATTTTGGGCCAAATCATCATCCTGAATGTCCTCAAAGGGCCGGTGATGACAGCGACACCCATTAACAAACCGTTAAAGTATTAATAAATAACTATCGCTGCATTCGATGAGTACTTCTTAAAATTAAACAATATTGAACATCTTTTCACATGGTGTAATTTGGCGCTACACAGATAAAAATGGTTTAGATTTAATTAATAACACGATTTAAGGTCACAGCTGCTATCTTGAAGGCTGTATTTATATTTATATGTCCTCCTGGAGTCTAGAGCGCAGCATAAAAAGCCTTGAGTCTGATGCATGTGCCCTAGAGTAAAAGAATAGAATTAAACCTACAGGGCGCTGGTCCCTTATTGCACAAAAATACATAATTCATCCATTTTTATCCTTAATTAATTCTTCTCAGTGCCATAAGGGGCTTGTGTTTATATTCAGTGGACGGAAGACAAAAAGCTACCTGGATACCTGGTGAAAATCTATGGCCACACAGAAATAGCCTGACCTTCCTGTGACCCTGCAGCCACTACACTGGTGTGTAGTCAAAATATTTCTGTGTTTACCAGACTATTAAAATTAGCTTTTCAAGGATTTTTTTTCCAATTATGTCTACTAAAAATACATCTACATGTCTTAGCTGTGTAAATAAGAAGGATGTTTATCTCATTGTTGAAATAGTGCAATGACTCATAATCAAAAATTAAACTTTGCCTTCTCAGTTTATAAATGACCACCTTTAACCCTGACCATAAGCTTTAGTTAATTATCTTTCATGACATTAGTTTTCCATTGTAAGGTTTAATTTTATGAAGTGTAAATTTCATATTGATTAACTTTTAAAACCAAAGCAATTTGATACGTCATGCTGCTGAAATACCAGTTATTGGTACAACTAACTAGATCAACAACTCCACTTCTGATTATCCAAATGTTATTGAAAGATTTTAATTGATCAGGGCTTCTATGATTCCTATGACATTTACAATAGACTCTCAATGATCAATGCCTTGACATTTGATGTAAAGAAAAAAAAATCAAAGTTGGTTGCCTTTTTGACAGTAAAACAGATAATTGACATGCCTGTTTTGACAGTAACATGTCAGTCATGTTGGGTGTTTTTATTTTATTTTTTTTTAGATTTATCTTAAAATGCATCTATTTTTTGCTGCTGCCACTCAAATGTGGCTTTTCTCGTTTTAAATTAAAAATATGGATTTCCATAAAAATAAATCAAACTGAACACTAACTTTGATCAAATAGAAATGCACTTTCTCATATCACAAAGAAAAATTACAAAACTGTCTCTTTTTTTTTGCAGTGGCAATCTTTTAAAATAGATTGAGAGTTTCACTCAGTGGAACTAAAGACACATTGTAAATCTCTGAAAATGTGTGATTTTGGAGACAGAGAACTGAAAGAAGAATGGTTAGATACTTCATTGTGCCCAGTCACATTGTTATGGAAATTGTTTCCAAGCAACTTCGCTGATTGAAACTGCAGTGTGTGAACTGCTGCAGCGTGATGGCATCTGAACTATAGAGGTATATTTGTTGCAAATATACCTTGTACCTTATAACTGTGAAGTTGAAGTCAGAGAGCAAAATATTGCAGGAGTTTTGTTATTGTAGTTTTCTTTACACAAATATAAAGCAGTAGTTACGACATCTTAAATTAAAACGTACTAGTCCAGTATATTTGGAGTAAAACTAATTCACACATCTGCACACAGACACATATATTACAAAAACTGTTCATTAACACAGACACAAGTTAGTGAATGCAATTGCACGAAATCACTCATGTGCGTCACAAATGGTCTCAGTATTAACAACCCAAAATACCGACTTTAAGGCCTGGAAGTTAATAGAGTTTCAGTTTGTGAAACTCCAATAGAGATTGATTTTAGCACTTTTTGGCATTTTTTTGGCAGAGGGCTGCACAGAGGAACAGTTGGTAGCACTGTTGCCTTGCAGCAAGAAGGTCCTGGGTTCGATTCCCGGCCCAGGGTCTTTCTGCACGGAGTTTGCATGTTCTCCCTGTGCATGCGTGGGCTCTCTTCTTTTTCTCCGGCTTCCTCCCACAGTCCAAAAACACAACTGTCAGGTTAATTGGTCTCTCTAAATTCTCCCTAGGTGTGAGTGTGTGTGTACCTGGTTGTTTGTTTCTGTGTTGCCCTGCGACAGACTGGCGACCTGTCCAGGGTGACCCCACCTCTCGCCTGGAACGTTAGCTGGAAAGGCACCAGCACCTCCCGACCCCACTAGGGACAAGGTTGTTAGAAAATGGATGGATGGATGGCTTTTTTTTTTTTTTCTTTTTTTGGTTCATTTTATAAATCCTAACAAAATGCTTTGAGATTTGTGTCTGTAATGTGAAAACGTTCAAGGAGCTTGAAAATTTTTGCAAATTGTTTCAAAATGCACTTCAAATTAGGTACTTAAAAAGAACAAAAGTTTTCTATGATAAACTGCACTAATTAACCAGGCTAATGCATTAGGGGTAAAGTTTGTGACACAAAGCCTTGAGAATAATCTAGTAATAAAAGAGGAAATCAACTGGTCCAGTATGGCAACTGCTGAATAAAACATTGGTGAAACATTTATTCAAATATGCTGTGTAAGCGAGCAGAGAAAATGTCTTCAGAGCACAAGCTAAAGCCAAATAGCCGCTGTCCAGAACGACAGTTTGCTTAGAGCTTTAGGCCACTGCAGATCATCATCGAACAAGGGAACAAGGATCAGCAGCTGTTGTCAATCAGCAGAAAAAATGAAGCTAAACTACAACCAATCACATACCTGTACTGTCAGGTATGCTTTAAATGCAGAAAGAAACCTTTAATTCAGCGAAGGGATCTTGCATTAACCTTGGATCAGAGGAAAGGCTGAGATTTACCTTTTTCATTTTTCCCTGTTGCTTTGAGCAGTGCAACATCTGACCCCTATATGAATCTGGCAAAGTATGTTTTTATCAAGATATTCAAACTTGTCAAAAATAAGTCAGTAAAGTGTATTTTCTAGCTGGTACGTTCCCTCTTTGATCTCTATGAAAGCAGTGACGTCTTTTAAAAATACTTTTGACTTTAATTTCAAGACAAAAAAAATCATCCTATATTGTATGGTTTTAGTAATAAGATTTATACCTTCTGTATGAGAAATTAAAATTGTAGGATGGGACATAATTACTTCAATATGCATTGACGTAATAACTTTTCCCTTTCATCAAGGCATCTTTTTTAATTAAATGTTAAAATGACTAGTGTACATATTCATAATGCTGCTGCCAGAGGCCTGACCAAAAACTAGTCATAATAAAGTTGTTCTCTAACTGGTCTTGGGCTTTTTCAGAGTTTCTGTTTGGCTGTAATGTTATTTCCTTTACAGATGTTCCTTTATTTGTGCTGTACTTTATCATTGTAATAATCATTTTGGTTTTTATTTCTTTGGTCTTAGGATCCATAAGTTCATCAGTGTCGGACCACTGGCTAATCAGACTAACAGGCGAGAGCAAGAGAGGCAGTTTGGTGTCTCCTTCCTCTAACAACATCTCGTCTTTATCAGACTCTGCAGAGCCTCCAATGTTCCACAACAAAGACTCTGAAGAAGAAAGGGGTGAGAAACAATCCTCCAGTAATTGCTATATTTTTTCCAAGGTCTTGCTTTTTAATATTAACTCTGCAACACTTCCCTGTTTTCATCATCATCAGGTGGCTTTGAAAGCCGCCCGTTTGTGCGAGGGCTTCAAGGACGCAGCGTAAGTATGAGAGTTCCCTCCAAGCCAAAAGAGAGCCTGAGCAAAAAGCTTCCTTTGCGCTGGTCCCTTGGTTCAAAAGAGAGACGAAAACCTGAGCAAGTGTCTCCTCCAACGCAAGACCCTGACCCTGCAGAGCTAGTGGAGTACTTGGAGTCTGGCCGACGACCCCGGTGCACCAAGGATTCAATAGTAACCCTGATGAATGAGTCGCGTAGCAGCAAAAAACCCTCTGTAGGTCGGGCAGCCAGTGTTCGATCTGCAACTGTTGGCAGTATGAGTTGTGTTGGTAAGATGGAAAAAGAGCCACATTACTCTCAGGTTCCAGAGGGTCAGAGAAGGCCATCAGAACGAACGTCAGAAAAGACATCTGGGAAGTCGGCCAGTCTGAGACGGAAAAAGGAAAACGTGGCAAAAGAAGAGAGCTCAGGGAATATGAGCGCTAGCTCTGGTAGCAATACCCTTTCCAGGAGGAAGGAGGGCAGGAGGGAGAGCTCTGCTAAATCTTCACAAGATTCAGAGAGAAAACTGAGTTCCAGCACCGGAGTTCGTCCCAGTTACAGCACATCAAGCCTTCAGGATGGAACTCTAAGAAGACAAAAGGGAAACAAAGCGAATAAGGATCACCACAGCTCTGAAGCAGACAAGTCAAAGACAATAAAAGATGAAGTGCCCAAGAGTCAAGACAGTGTCTTCTCGTTTCTAAAAGGCAACTTCCTAAAGAAGGATAAGAACTCTAAAAAGTCCAAGGATGGTGAGTCAGGAAAAAAAAGTGGTGAGGAAGAAGGCAGAAGGACTTCGTCCAGGACGTCATTACCTAATGGAGCAGCTGGAGGAAGAACTGGAGTGGAAGGAAGC
The DNA here is from genome assembly GCA_903066825.1 of Alfaro cultratus. NCBI lineage: Eukaryota > Metazoa > Chordata > Actinopteri > Cyprinodontiformes > Poeciliidae > Alfaro > Alfaro cultratus. The sequence goes on from CAEFZX010028388.1 coordinate 18,640, forward strand.
AAATCAAATAGTTCAGGCCGTCGGATTGATGAACTGGCAAACGGAAAGTTAGGACGCTCCACAGCTGACATTAGACGCTCGCAGAGCTCCTCTAACATCCCCACCAAAGCAGAGCAAAGCATACGCAGGACAGCGTCCTTACATCGTAATGGGATGTCCACAACGCCAGCACAACGTCTGACCACAGACAAACAGTCTTACAGCACTCTGCAGAGAAATCGCTACAGCACAAACTCACTGGGCCGCAAGAAGACTGTCCCCGAGTCCAGCTTCTGACGCAGAGACAGGGAGTCTTCTGCCGATGGAGAGCAAACAGCTCACCATCTTTTTGATCAAAGCAATAGAGCTTTACTTACAATGAAGTGATTTAGTGTTCCCGGAAAATAAACAACTCAAGTAGTTTGCACAATAAAGCTGGGAAACATGAACTTGAACTGGAAAACCTGTGGCCTCCCCATTAAGACATATCAGTGGGAACACATTTTATATATATATTATGTTTTTATGATTTAAAAGAAGTGCCTAAGCAACACAAATGCAGTTATAATGATTTATTTTCATCTATCATCCTGTACTAGCAGGTACAGGACTTATTTCCTACTAATGCAGTATGAATGTTGAAAGACATCACTCCATTTTTAACTCGAATGGTTTCATCATCAGGACACAATGACTGTGTTCATTCATAAGAATGTATTTTCTCTACTTGATTAACAGCAGTGCTTTGAGGTTGTGTTTTCTGATTGTTAAATATTGTTTGATGAAACCTTTATGCATCGAATCATCTCCATATGGTTAACAATGCGGGTGTGATTATTCAGTGCTTTAACCTTCAGCGATTGCCTACTGTGAAGAAAGATATTAATATATGATGTAACTAAGGATGTTTTTTTTCTTAAAAAACATAACACTATATTTTTTTCAGGACTTGAGCTGCTGCTTTTTTTCTGTAACCCCTTCATGATGTTTTTTTGTTCATAATTCAGTGTTTTGCTTGAACTCTAAAAACTTTTGATGCATACATTTATCTGTGGGAGTGCGGTGGTGAAGCACCTGGAAGAGACGGAGGGTTTTTTCCCGTCTTTGCTCAAAATGCAGAAATGTAGCTAGACTGGTTCTTTGTTTGCTGCTGATCTTATTTATGGTGATAGAAAATTTGCCTCTTCGAGCCTTATTCCATTAAATATTCCAGTGAATATTCCTCTAAAATAGCTTGCCATTTTTTTGTTTTATTGCATTCTGCAGCAGAAATATGTCAGCATCTCAACTGAGAGAAACAGTTGAGATGCATCCAAAACCTAAGATGTTTAATTTTATTTTATGTTTTTGTATAAATTATTCCATGCACTATTTTCACATGATTTTACATTTGCTTTTGCTGCATCCTTCTTATCATACAAACTAAGTAAATGACTGGAAATATTGCAACAGTTTAAAAAAAACAATATCAAACCTCTTTTAGCCCAAGCCGAATTTTAAAAGAAGAAATTTGCATTGGTACACATAATTTTATAAAACTGTTTCCATCGGTTTGTGCACCTTCCTCCTGTACTTCATCAAAGTAGCAAAAACCCTGATAGATTTGCACTGCAGCCCTCGGGCAACTGGTTCAATCATCAGCGGTAATCACCTCTAAGTTTTTTCATTTAAAGGAAGAAGAAATCTGTTTTAAAATCTGTTTTGAATACTAATAACAGTGTTTTGCATTTAGTGTAAGCGCAAGGGTGGTGCTGCCAACTCGGACAACTTTTTCCTGTATTTACCTAATAGCTGAAAATATGTCATCAGTTGTGTAACCCAAATGTTTCTATTTAGACACTGGTTACCCTACTCAAGATATTCATTTTACATTTATTTTAATACATTAAAACTCCAAAGAGTAGCCAAAGCACGGCTAAGGGTGTAGCTGATTTTTTTATTTTGGAAAGCTTAACGTTTCATCTCAGTCTAATATTCTTTAGGCTTAGTTAGAGCAGCGATAGGACGAAGCTAAACATAAAAAGCACTTTGAACTCCAGAGTGGGAATCTGTCAAGTAGCCAAATTGTCGCATCAAAAAGGATTTTCAAAAGATGCATTATATTTTTTTAATGAAAAGTCTTTGTGTTTTAGGATAAGAGGAACAAATACAGGAAAAATGCTCAAAGCCTTTGTTGACATTATTGCTAATGTTATCAAACTGAAGGGCTGGGGGCCAAATCCGGTCCACCACAGCTTTTTATTTGGCCCTCTGAACACAAACGACCACATAAATAGCTTTTAAGATATAGCTTTGTGCTTAAATATTTTATTAATCAAATTAAGAAATTTTTTTATCTGTATACTCAAATATACAGATTTTATTCATATTTTAACAGTTGGCTAGCAGGTGGTTTGTCGATGTATTCTGCTATAACCAGCCCTTTAAGGACATTCATGATCTTGATATGGCCCAAAATGAAAATCAGTTTTTCTCTCCTGCTCTAGATATTCACTTCACATGTGTACACCACAGGTGTTATTTAAAAATACTTTGTAAAACAGCAAAAAAAAAAAAAAAAAAAGCTATTTCTGTTTGGAAAGAAAACTAACATTTTTCAGTTTGATTTATTTTGACTATGCAATAAAAGAAGAAAATAGAAAGAACAAAACTGATCAATACTGAACAAAACTTTTTCCTCAACCTAACTACTTCCATCCTTGTCTATTAGATTGCCGCCAGAAATCCTGCAATACTTGCGATTAGCCAACAGAATCAGCAATTTAAAGAATATCTGGAGCATTGCCAAACAGTGTTGGGCTAAATATTCTCTCAAGACATTTAGAGCTCATGTTTTTTTGTTTTTTTTACTGCTTACCCTTTCCTCGCAGTCGTGAACATTTATAACATACATTTGAAGTTTAATTGAAACAGAAACAATAAAAACACACAACATAAAAATGGCACTGATTTTATTTCTAGCACAAAAAACCAAAATGTGCATTTGCAAAGTGGACCTTAATGTCTTTGTTTAAAAAATTAAATTAAAAAAAATATACGCAGTAGGCACTTTTTCAAATGTTCCACTCTGAAAAGCATTTTGAAAAATCTTGTGAGAAAGTGTTTTGTAAATCCTGCATAACGAAGGATTAGTTTCTCACTCTGGAATTTATCTCACGAGAAAATGAGTTTCTCTTTCTTTCTTGTGTCGTTTAATTTCTACTTTCCTGATATCAACCTGCTTGGTTGGAAAGTAGGACATGAAGATTATGTTTATAAGGAGAACAAAATATTTAAAGTCAGCTAACACAACAAAGGAAAACAAAGAACTAAGTGAATATTATAGTGACTTGTAGCTGCACTGCATCAGTGTCAAACACCATCTCAGTCTGCTGATGTAGACGTGTCTGCAATTCTAACATTTTCTACCTGGAAGTTCCTCACCTGACAACTTAATGCCAGATAGCAGTTTCTATTTCAAACAGGAAATATGTTAACCATCTTTTTTTTTTTTACACAAAGAACTCCAAACACCAGCCTCTTTAAAATATTAAGTATTTATGTCCATGATGTAGTTTGTATGGAGCACAACATTCACCTTGTACATTGCTGAAAAAGGTTTTCCACCTTGCAGATTTCTCTCATGTTTTCTTTTTTTATATAAGTTTCAAATCATCAGAAACATTTTATTATCAGACAGTGACAATCTAACTAAATGCAAGTAGTTTTCAAATATTGTTTTATTTAATAAGTAAAGTTACCCAAACCAACTTGGCTCTGTATGAAAAAGGGATTGTCCCCCTTGTTATAACTTGAGTTAACTTTGACTGAAATCACTTAAACACAACAATCTGACAACATGAAGCAGGCTGAAATATCTCCAAAATCAATATATAATGCTTCAATTTATTTATTAAATGATAAGGAACTGATTTACGGCATTTGATTTACACCTGGAGTTTGATGCAGAGTGAGAGTTTTTATCCACAAATAAACAAAATCTCCCCAAGAATGCATTAAAAAGTCACACTCATCATTTGAACAGCACCCATGGCAGAGTTTCAGACGTAAAAATAATAATAAAAAAAACTTCTGACAAAAACACAAAAGACAAGTCGCACATTTGCTGATTTGAATTACAAATTCTGCTCTCTACCAGAAAACACAGAACAATGAAGGGGTGAGTTATTAGGTAAATTATGCAATTATTGTTTTACACTGAGCCCAGTTGGTTTTTATGGTGCATATTTTCCTTAAAAGCTGTATTTTGAATTTACTTAATTACCTTTGTGTGATTTTACGATTTTTTCAACGTTTTAAAAAACCTTAACTGTGACCAAAAAAGTAAAGAGAAGAAATCTGAAGATGGGATATTTTTTCATGCCACTATGAATCCTCCTGCCTCTTTTTGTGTGATTATGATTAATATCCAGGTGCAATTGTAGCTGCTGCAGTCGATGAGACTGCAAATATCTTTGCACGGGCATTCATTTTTAGTTTTCATTTTTTTAAATAATTCTTTGAATTTGCTTGACTTGAACTTTTAGAATGAGAGGTGTCTTTTGATATCTTAAAAGTTTGTTTTCAATATATAAAAAAAAAAACCTGATTAAATACATAAAGTTGTTTCATGTGAAGTACTTAACATTCTTGTTTATTAAGTGGTGGTTTGGTGCAAACAAATTTCTTTTGGAGTTTGTATTAAATAGTTTGTAGAATCTGATTCCTAACTCTGAACTTTGAAAGTAAGATTATTGCAATATTAATAACTTTGTCTAAATAAATCAGTATGTAATATTTCGCAGTGTGATGATTGTTGAAATATGTTGACAAATGAACAAATATCTGAACTCTAAAATGGTGAGGTTTTAGATTCTTTACTGGTATGATTGTTTCTTAATCTGCAGAATATAAGGGCTCTTAAAATCTGATAATTTTGTCTTTTATATATATATTTTGTCATTTTATTGTGATACTGTTGTGGTGATTAATCATCAATTTGGTCAATTAGGCAGTGGTACCATTGTGTATATTTTTTAAAGATTGTGAAAAAGATTTATTTTTGTAAAATTTTGTACATCTTTGATAAAAAGATTTATGAAAATACTACTGCAACGATGTAAACGTAACTGAAAATACACGATTTAACCAGAGTTTCCGGCTCTTCTTTTTGAGAATGTTTGGAGGGATTTGGCTGCGATCTTTGCAAACTGCGAGTGATGAAAGGGATTCTTAGATTTGACATACTCAGTGAAAGACGGAAAATGTCAAAATCCTCTTAGCAGGTTTTAAAAACATGAGTTTGTCAGTGCTGCTCTCTTCTCCAGGCCTCTTTCTTTGTTTCCAATAATTGTGAGCATTAATAGGTGGAAAATGTGTATTGATTTACATATTTAAGTGAAATTCATTTGTTGTTAAAAGGACCATTTGCTCTTCTACCTCAGTTTGATTCTCCATTTATTAAGTTTTGATCTCTCAGACGCTCTACTGTCCAAAAAACTGGAATTGGATAGAATCTCTACTGCACTAATACTGACCATGAGATTGAGAGAAAATGATTTAATTCATTAAAAAATAAAATGGAAGACCTCATTTCAGAAAGTTAAAGAAGTA
>CAEFZX010028398.1:0-38145 GCA_903066825.1 Alfaro cultratus
ATGCAGGTACAAAGGATGCCGCCAATCTTACAGGTAAGATTCATTCATAATCATATGTGTCATATCCATTCTTCCGGTGTGACAGTCAATGCACATGTTTTTTGTTTTGTTCTGTTTTTATTTTCAGAAGTCTTTGAATGAACTGGAATCTGTTCTCCAGGAGGTGAAACCAGCACAGGGAGACTCAGCTGACCTCACCTTGGCGTTGACCTTTGAACCCATTGTGTCTGACCCAGTTTTCAGGAAGAAGACTCGCTTTGCTTGGCTGGATGGTAAAGACCTTTGACTTTTTTCACCTAAAACATGTGAAATTAAATTTCAACTACATGAAATCGATTTTTCATTAACAGGTGAGAACAACTGGGGTGAATTTTCAGTCATTCAAGGCAGAAAACTGGATTCCTTTTGCAGTTGTAACGTTTTCTTCCTGCAACCGGCAACATAAAGACTGTTTGGCTTCACTGGACACGGAAGAGGAGGAGAGAACCTGGTTATTACTCTGACGGCTCCCTGGACACTGACCTGAATGACCTGAATGACCTGAATGTCCCGAATGTCCTGAATGACCTGAATGACCTGAATGACCTGAATGACATGAATGACCCGAATGTCCTGAATGACCCGAATGTCCTGAATGACCCGAATGACCTGAATGTCCTGAATGTCCTGAATGACCCGAATGTCCTGAATGACCTGAATGACCCGAATGACCCGAATGTCCTGAATGTCCTGAATGACCCGAATGTCCTGAATGTCCTGAATGACCTGAATGACCTGAATGTCCTGAATGTCCCGAATGTCCTGAATGTCCTGAATGACCTGAATGTCCTGAATGTCCTGAATGACCTGAATGACCCGAATGACCCGAATGACCTGAATGTCCTGAATGTCCTGAATGACCTGAATGACCCGAATGACCTGAATGTCCTGAATGACCCGAATGTCCTGAATGTCCTGAATGTCCTGAATGACCCGAATGACCCGAATGACCTGAATGTCCTGAATGTCCTGAATGACCTGAATGACCCGAATGACCTGAATGTCCTGAATGACCCGAATGTCCTGAATGTCCTGAATGACCTGAATGTCAACACTGAATGCAAGGACAATATCAGTTGTTTTCCTGTCTTTCACACATTGTCTGTTTTTTTCTGACATGCCATTTTAAATCATTTCTGCTGAAGCACATTTGCCTTTTGACTTGTGCAGTCGTCCTGTTTCATAATGTGATCTTTCAATATTATTTACATTTTTGAATGTTCCTTTATTTGTAGCTCAGTTGATTTACATTATTTAGTTTTCATAGAAATGGTGTCGTTTCCTCACAAAGTTACATTGTGGCTGTAATTTGTTGGACAGAGAGTAGAACCAATAAACTAGTTGTAAATATATTGTAACAATGTTGTTTAACAATTGGATAACCTTGTTTAACAATTTAAATACAAGCAAAGCTAATAACTTGCAATATTTTATATGTGTAAATATAATGTTTCCTATACTTTTGAACAATGATTGGAATCAATACAAATTTTCTTTACAAACCTGCTAAGTTGTTTATGTTTTAACAGTCAGAATCAACTGTTTGTTTTTTGTTTGTAATAAAGTAAGCACATACAGAAACATATTGTTCAGTTACAAAGTCATAATACAAACATAAGATTAAAGGTAAGCTGAGCGAAGGTGGAGACCAGGTGGAGGTGATGGAAGCTCAGGTGAGCAGCAGTTACACACACCAAGCTGGAGTTTATGACGGGTGGAGGAGATGAGAGCGGCGCCGTTAGGCTGGACGGAGACACATGATCAGGTGATTGGCTGATCAGGTGATTGGCTGATCAGGTGATTGGCTGATCAGGTGATTGGCTGATCAGGTGATTGGCTGATCAGGTGAGATGAAGACAGTTACAGGTAGAAAACAACTCATCCACAGCAGATCGTTCTCTCTGTTACCAGCTCAATGTTTACTGCCGGGTCTGAGAGCCGAAGATCATTTATGGTCAGATCAACTTTCTAAAACCTGCTTTCTGTGTGAATCTTTCCAGGTTGAAGCTACATTTAAAGTTTTAAATGAATCATTTTGGGCTTTTAAGGTCTTTGGATTTCAGTTTATGAATCGATTGCAATTGGTAGAATTGATCTGGATTTTTAAATGGATTAGTGGGACACCAGTCAGTTTACTGGTTAAACTGGAGACCTTATGGGAAAAGTTTCCAATGAGACATTATAGTAGTAAACAATAATAACTGAGCCAGGTCACCTGCTACCAAACATATTATAGTTTTCAGAATGGTACTTGTTAGAAGTTCAAAAGTCCTTTGGTTTGTTTGTAAATTATATTCATAATGTAAATAAGAAAAATATTTGGCAAATAAACAGAACAAAAGTGTGAATGAACGGACTAAGTTCCCCAAAAATACTTGACTAAATGTTTTACCGACCAAACCTTTTCCATCTAGTTCTTATTAAATAAGGTAAAAGCTATTATATTTGAGATTTTAACTTATTTATTTTAAGAGTAATATTCACAACATCAAAATCTATTATTTGAACTTCAGCACCTGCAGGTATTTGTTTATATCTGGTTTCTTAATCTGCGATGGACCGGTGATCTGTCCAGGGTCCATCCAGCAGGTCTCACGACCCACTATAGGGATAAACCTGCGTTTATGATAATTAATGGGTGGATAAATGTGTTCTTAATGTAATGTACATTTGTCTCCAAAATATTGATTTGATTTATGTTTTATAACTTTTGTTTGAGATGGATAGAGTGTAAGGATAGATAAATACATCTCCATAATGATTCCTTATTGTTGCTTATTTTAGATTGTTTGTTACTAATATAATTTTAAAGATTTAAAAATAAAAAAGGGACATACCACCTGACATGACACGTTTTGTAGACATTTCTGTACTTCTTAATTTGTATTTTTAATGTTAAAAGTGTTCTTTGGCGTTTTGAAAGGCATTGTAAAATAAAATACGTTATTATTATTAATATTATTATAACACGGTTGGTACAGGAAATAGTGTCACTACCGCCCCCTTCATTTCCGGAATGCAATAGTGCCATTTCCATATAAGGTATGAGACTGACGGAAAGGTCAGTCCCGCCCCTTTCTGCAGGCTGCAGCGAGGTGGACTTGAATTTTTCTGCAGTTGAAGATTTTTATGGCAGCTTGTGAAAGTCTCAGTCAGGAGACGGATGACAAACATCGAACCGAACTGCAGAGGCGATTTGTTTTCAGTCTTTATCAAATGTGACGCATCGATTTTTGGGTTCAATCTGAGTCCAGTCCAGGTTTTGTTGCGTCTGCTTTTGAAAAACTCCTTCATGTAAAGAGATTGTGCCTCTATAATTAGGAGGAAAGTTGCATATTGGTCAAGCGATGAGATTATTATTAATATATGGAGGAGCAACCAGAGACCTGGAGAGCAGGTGAACTGTTTCCATCCAGCTCATCCATCATTAACCAGCCGCCGTTCGGCTGCCATGTTGGATGATCAGCTGACGGACGGACAGGAAGCGGCTCCAGCAGATTTCCCTTAAAACAGTCGGACTTCATCACAGCAGAGAACCACATAGAGCCTCTCATCTCCCACTGTTACCAGTTTAACCAGTTTAACCAGCAGCTGCAGACTAAAGTGTCATGTTTTTTCATTTCCCTCTGGAGTCCAACAGCAGGACCGTCTGAGCCGATTCAAACGTTTCCATGATTTATTTTCTGCTTCGTTCGTTTAAATGAAGGAATTTCAGGTTTTCCACAGTGACATCATCAACTTTTACCACCAAACTTATTCCCACAGGGCGTTACCATGACAACGGGATTTATAAAAGCTTTTAAAACGGCAGCAAGACGATGAAACTTTGAGCCAAATGCATTAACTGAATAAATAAACATTAGAACAGCAATAAAAACATCAGGCTGTTTTTTTACTGTAACTAAATGATCCAACATTTAAAGCTGCAGTTTCACACAAACAGCCTGTTTTTATGTCACACGGAGGGTGAAAATAATGTAAATACAGTCTGAAAGGTCAGGGATGCACATGTATTCAACCCCCTTTTAATCTGATACCCCTAAATAAAACCAAACCAGGACATTCCTGGAGGACAACCTGCAGGAGAGCTGAGCCTGGGGTCAAAGTTCAGCGTCCAGCAGGACGCCCAGCCTGAAACATGCAGCCTGACATATTATGGGATGGTTTAGATCAGAGCTGATCCATGGCTTAGAATGGCCTAGTCAAAGTCCAGATCTGAATCCAACTGAGATTCTGTGGAAGATTTAAAACCTGAAAAGTTCAGCATCTGATCTCACTGAAAAATCACTAAATTTATTATTTATATTATTTGAAATGAGACAAAACTGACAAATAAGTTTTCATCAACACATAGGAGCTTGTTTAATTTGATCAATAATTCCTTAATATTGTTAAAAAATAAGTTTTAGTTCCACTGGCAGATTGTTTCATATAACAAGACATTTTATACTATAAGTGAAACAATCTGCCAGTGGAACTAAAACTTTTTTTTTTTTTTAAATAAATATTAAGGAATTATTGATGTAAAATAAGTTTATTTATCTTACAGAAAAATTACAGCAGAAGTTTCAAGGCTGAGAGAAAAACGTCATAAAACTTGCAGATGATTCTGCAAAGATTTGACTATAAATGTTTATGTGTAAAAATATAACTCATATTTTAATTTCCACTTCTCAGTTATGAACGACTGGCTCAGGTCAGAAAAACTCCAGATGTTTGAGTTTTGTGTAAAGAACTGAGGGGTGTGAATATTTCTGCAGCAAATCATTTTTACAATACAAACACTTTCAGCACATCGTGACCTTTAACCCCAAATGGTTTACTAAACCAAGTGTAATATTCTCTCCATCCTCCCTTGAAAAGAAAAGATCAACGTTGGAAGAGACTTGAGAAAACAACAAGAGACACAATCTGGTGAGGCCTGCAGAGAATACAGAACACACACACAGCGACTGAAACACACACACAGCGACGGAAACACACACAGCGACTGAAACACACACACAGCGACGGAAACACACACACAGCGACTGAAACACACACAGCGACTGAAACACACACACAGCGACGGAAACGCACACAGCGACGGAAACACACACAGCGACTGAAACACACACAGCGACGGAAACACACACTGGTTTCTCTGGTTCCACTGGTTTCTCTGGTTCCACTGGTTTCTCTGGTTCCACTGGTTTCTCTGGTTCCACTGGTTCCACTGGTTTCTCTGGTTCCACTGGTTTCTCTGGTTCCACTGGACGTTCCCCTCCAGGATTCCTTGAATGATCCTCACGGTTCCAATAAATAGTAGAAAATAACCAGAAATGCATTTAAAGTGAAAAATGCAGATATTTAGTTTTTTGAGGATGTTTGTAGTCTTTGGTTTTTAGTCTTTCACCAAAGACTAAAAACATTTTCTTTGGTTTTCCAGCGTATAAAATGTGATCTGGTTCTGGACCAGCAGCTCCTGGTTTCCTGGTTCAGCCCAGCTTGACCCGGCCGTACAGCAGAACCTGCAGCAGGATGGCGACGTCCAGCAGGATCTGGACCGAACCGCACACCCAGAACTGGGCCGGGCTTTCGTTCATCACGAAGTACGCCGTCTTGAAGGCGTCGCCCGCCGTCCAGAGCAGAACCATCTTCACGCTGCAGAGAAACAGCCACAGCATGTTAATCATTCAATATTAGTACCGACGACGCGGCAAAAACACTAAATGTTACCAAATACCTGTGAGGTTCTAGTAGAAACATCTAAACTCACATAAAATAAGACAAAAGTAACTTATAAGTAACTTTTCAGCAAGAAATGGAAGTTTAATGTGAATAAATCCTTAATATTGATGAAGTTTCAGCTCCATTGGCAGATTATATCAGTTGTAACATTTTTCTCATGTTATAACAGAAAAATTTATTGATTTACTTAATAAATCAACATTAATTATTGATAAAAACAAGCTCCTATATCTTATTTATGAGTTATTTTTGTCTTATTTCAAGTGTGAAAAGATATTTACCCCATAAACTAGACCAAAAATGATTTTGTGTTAAATTTTGTACAGAATATTAAACTGGAAGAGATTTTAAATATCGCGTCCAAGTCGATGAAGCAGTGAGGATTTTATTTTTGATGCCACCTTGTTGCAGATTTCTCCATTCATAGAGGGATTACAGAGCTGCTCCCTCTGGATGAACCCGACCTGCACCGAGTGAGAGACAAACTGCATGAGGCGGCGTGTGAATGTTGGCCCAGCAGGCTTTCCGTCCACCGGGGGAAACGGCACAGAGCTGCTGCTCTCTGACCGTCACCCTCATCAAACCCTTAGTGATGACGTCTTTGCTCAGGACACAGGAAGCTGGATCAGTAACGGGTAGGGAGGAAGCTCCAGTTTAATGCCCACAGAAAGCTGGTTCTACTGCAGAGAACCGTGACGCTCGGTTCAGACCAAACATCTGGACCGTCTCACCGACCAATCAGAGAACTCAGACAATCAAGTTCATGTTTTCTCCTTCATGAGGCCCGGCAGCAGAGAGAGCAGCCAATCAGGGAGCTCCGCTCAGCCTGCTGGGATCTGGATCCATTAGTTTGGTCTGAGCACAAAAGACTGGAGGAAACCAGAACCAGAACCCGAACCAGAACCCTGTGGCTGGATTCCTGAACAGGAAAACAACGGAGAGAAAACAGGATTGCATCCCAATCCGGCACCTCGACCATGGAGACATCGTCACATACGACACATATTTACAGAAAGTACTACTTTCAAAACTTATGTCAAAACGTGATTTTACAAATGTTTTTTTCTATTTCCCAATGTTTAATTCACTTTAGTTTTCGCTTTTATTCTTAAAAATTAAAACATTTGCACATAACTTATATTTCTGTCTAATTTGATGATTTTTAAAAATTAAATCAGACATTCTGGTCAAACAGTTAATAATACCTGAGCTGTGATTTTTAATAACTATTTTTCACTTTTACTTGAGTTAAAACATTGCAGTGCTGAGCTGACTGTTTGGTTCCTCTACTATTTTCTGTTGCATTTTGGGTTTTTTTAAGTAACATATTTTTAAGAAATTCTGACAGATTAAACTAAAAGATTAAGAAGTGATTGTGTTACGATTAAAATTATTTAATAAATCAAAGGAATATTATAAATGCATGAAGTTTAGTTCAGCAAGAACAGAAGCGATTGTTCTGATCCGCTCAGCCTGAGACCTTTTATCTGCTTCATCAGACAATATCTGAGTCTTACAGCTCAGATATTGTTTTATGTCTTATGTTTTGTATCTTTGATGCTGTTGCAAGAACATGATCTCTGCCACATCAGATGTGAATGAAAGCAGCCTGTGGAGTCAGAAAGAAGAAATGAATTTTGAATCTGCAGCGCTCGGAGGAGGAGGACGAACTCCTCCGTCTGCTCTGCTGTTGACGGTCAAACAGAAAGAAAACATGATAAATTGATCCAGACGCCGTCTCTCAGAAAAGATGCCATCATTCCTGTAAACTGGATGAATATTTAATGATCTGCTCGTGATTCAGATTAGAAATATCCTTTATTGTCCCACAATTCAGGATTAAAACTGGATTAAACTCCTGATTTATTTTTTCTCCAAAGCAATAAGCATTTTTCCTGAAGTCAGATAAATGATCCAGTGTTTTGTGGACGATGCATCTATTTATCTTCTGCCTGACGGTTAAACAAACTGACGATCCGCTTCGTGTTGCTGGTTTAGATGCTCCAGTAAAATCTGAGATGTTTCTCTCTGAATCAGTGGGAACATTTAGCTGATCTGCTGCGACCATAAAAACTCCCAGGATCCCAAACCTGATCCGTCACGGAGCTGAAGAGTCTGGAGGGGAATCAGACGAATCAGACCGTCTGGGACGTTAAAAGATGTTGCTGATGGAAAACCACAAAAACAGGAGCTTCAGAACAATCTGACCCAAACACACACACACACACACACACACACACACACACACACTCATGCACGCTGGGTGAGGTGTGTGTCCACACGTCAGAGAGGTGCGTAGCTCAGTGATGCAGCAGGGCGGCAGAGAGAGGAAAATCAAAGCCGAGCTGCTCTTAACCCACTGACTATGAATTATGCATGTTGATCGATCGCACAGCCAAAAGTTCCCAACCTGACAGAGGAGAAACGGATCCACAGCACAAAACAAGCAGAAAGGAGGCGAGCAGAAGACGGAGAACGCTTCAGGTTATTGAAATCTGATGGGCTGCATGATATGCAACAACATACTAAATACTTTATGAACCAATTCTTACTGAAACTTTAATAGTAGGACATTATGGAAGGCTGTTAACTAATATAACAACAAAAGACTGAAAGAACCTAAATCATGAAACTTCAACCTCGTCATATAAAGTCATAATTTTGCACTGAACCCAGCAGAGCTGATTGTGTTCATTAGAGAAAAAGTTCTGCATGTGGAAACTATGAAGATGAATATGAATGAAGCTTTGTGTAGAAACCAGTTAACAGATGATATTTCAGTTAATGTTTTGTACAGTTTCACTGAAAGTTTAGTCTGACATGTTGCAAATAAAGAATAGAGAATAATTTGACTAAATATATTTGAAGGAGCAGCATGTAAAATAAATGGATGAAAGTCTTAAATAAAAATGAAGGACAATGAATAACAGCTGCATCTGACAGCTTGGGTTTCTTGCTTTGTTCAACTAATCTTAAAAGAGCCTCAGAAATATTCTGTTGGGACAAAAAAGAGTTTTTCTTCTCATTCACGGGATTAATTAAGACGCAGCTGTTATCTGTTCAAGGCAAAACGCCTCAGGCAGATTCGCGTGCATGAAGTTAAATATCATAAAAATTACACAAACAGAAATAAGTGAGTTCATAGTTTTAGTCCCGACTTCTGCAGAGCTTCATGCATTTCACTGTTTATGCAGAGAAATATATTTTATATAAATTTGAGTTCTGGTTTATAAAAAACGTTTTTATCTGCAGTGGTTGTTAAATATCTCCTGTTAATTCAGCTGTCAGATAATTTGGTTCAGGAAACGTTGACAGTCTCCACAGCTGAAGCAGCCCAGACTCAGAGGCCTCCACTGGGACTCGGCTCGGGTTCAAAGGTCACACATTACTTCCATGTTAGCAGAGCGGCTGCATCCCCCCGGGCCGACCCTGAAAAGGTGATGGCTGCAGCCATGGAAACATGGCAGCCAGGCCTCCATGACGGCCTGAAGGGTGTGACCTTGACCTGGAAACACAGCCGAACCGGACCGGACCGGACCGACTGGCAGTGAGCCCAGCAGCACCGGTTCTGCTCAGACATGTCAGAGTGAAAACGCAGAGGCAGCGTTTGTCAGCTTGCGTTAGCATCAGAGCGGCGCTCCGGCGCAGTGGAGGGCGGCCATGTTGGGGAGGAGCTGGAAGCTGAACAGAAAAAAACCCAAACTCCGGTGGATCAGGAGAGAACGGAGCGAACACTGAAACAAACTAATTTAGCCTTTTAGCTGCCGATTCCACCTGAGTGACGCTTGATTTAAAACACCTTAGATGAATCCTAACAGATTGTAACTCCACTCTGAGTGACGCTTCCTGTCAGAAAGGTTCACAGTTTGATCTGGAGATAGGCACCAGCCACCCTGACCTTTGACCCTGCAGAGACAAGCATGTATAGATGGATAATTTTAGAAAATATAAAAGTAAAATACACATCTAGATGTGCTGTATTCACATTTTAATTTAAAGTGAATAAGCTCATCTCAGAAATGATTTTGTTGTTGTCGGCAGTCGACACCACTAGCTAAAAAGTTAGCTGCGCTAACCCTGCAGCTTTAGTTCAGCTAATTTGGCTGAAGCTAATGCTGCAGTGCTAACTTTAACCATGATATCAACCATGTGTCAATAAAAACATCAAGTATTTGTTTTATTATCAGCCCTGTTTTTTTTGTTTCAGAGTTTTATTCTGTATTCCTCATTTATTTGTTTGTTGTAAAAAAGACTTCATTCACTTCAAAATAAAAGCATGTATATAAATGTCTTCCTGCTTTGAGAAAGAATTTTTAATCATAGATAATCAAAACTTTATTCTACTGAGAGTTTAAAGAACAGAGTAAATTATCACTTCAGAAATTATCCATAAAACTAATTTAAGTTTAGTGTGCTAAGAATTTTCAAAGTTAGCAAAAATGCTAAAAGGCATTAGCAGAAGGTAGCTCAGCATCGACTGTTGCAAATAAGGAAGAAAATAGATTAGCAACTACAGGATTACTCAGTATTGGCCTGCTGCTGATCTCTTCAATCATTTTGTCCAATTTTTGATCAAATATTCAGATTGTTATAAACTGTTTATTACACGTTAATGTCTTCTCTTACTGAGACCAAGACTTTGACTAAATACTGGACAGATTTGAATTATTTAGAGTTTGCGATTACATTTTTAAAATGATAAATATTATCATCCAACCAGCTTGGATGGGGACAGAATACATGATCACATCTGATGATGGTGGTTTCAGTTTGTGTTTTGATGGCTGGAAGAAGCTGAAAGTTCTTCCTGCTTTGTTTTGTCTCAGTTTATGAGACATTATATTAGCATTAAGTTTTAAACTGACGCTTCCTCTGTTGGATCCTGCCATGAATCCCTGATTAACTCACAAACTGGAGTTTTTAAACATCTGTACTTCAAGCTTTTGCCCCTCGCTCTGGGGCAATAAAGCACCTGCGTGGGGTTTCTGTGGAGTCATTAAAGCCCGGAGAATTAACAGGCTGTACTTTAGCAACCATCAAATCCCTCTGAGGTTTCATGTCCAACTTTATGCAGATCAACAGTTTCTGATTATGTGCTTATTTCCCTCATTGTTTTAATTAAAGCAGCTGTACGCTTTATTGGACTCTAAATCTTTATGTTAATGAGTTCAGTGTTTGGGAACTCCACTGTGAGCTGATTAATGCTGCATGGAAGCAGAAAAATAAAGCAAACATTTCCACACAGCAGTGAGTTAACATCACACTGAGAGGCGTTTCTAGACATGGTCCAGGTGCTGCAGGTGTCATCCTTTTCACAGCCATGTCCTTCTGTCTCACCTCTGCTGCTGCAGCTTCGCATCACCTCTCTGCTCCCGCCTGATTTCCCCTGAGTGACTGAATCTAAGAGCACTTACAAAAGAAGTCAATAGCAGCGCGGCGTTGGTAATCACACTGTGTGTAATTGGACATGGCTGACTTTATCTGAGCATACAGGTTCCCAGGGAAGGTGAGTATTTTCTCATCACATATTGCATCAGTCACTGTAAAAACTAGCAGGACTGCAATTAAACAAGTTCATTTTTATAAAAACAAAGGAAAAGTCTCTGATGTTGAAAACATTCAGGTTAAATATTGCAGCCTATCAGAGGAGGTTATTAAGTTTTGTTTTTAAATAAAATTTGCAGCAGTCCGTTTGACCTCTAGGAACATTTGTGTCTTCTTTGATTAATGTTGGAGTAAATGTGTGGAAAAGTGAGAGATAAATTTCTGCAGCTCGTCGTCCGTCACGCCGAGAGGCTGATAAAGTGTTACTGTGTGTTTAATCTTCAGTCATCAGAACATCTGCACACCCTGAGGACATTTTCAGTTTGTTAAATTACTGAGAATCAGCCTGAAAGCAACGCTTCGCTTGGTTCCTCTGTGAAAAATGT
Source organism: Alfaro cultratus (assembly GCA_903066825.1). Lineage (NCBI taxonomy): Eukaryota > Metazoa > Chordata > Actinopteri > Cyprinodontiformes > Poeciliidae > Alfaro > Alfaro cultratus. Next base: position 11,700 of record CAEFZX010028398.1, read on the forward strand.
GAGCAGGAATTGAATTCAGAGGAAACATGAGGGGACCTGAAGCTGACCTGAGGAGATAAACGGCAGACAGCATGTAAACATTGTAAACATGGCGTCTCTTTCTGTTTGCAGCTGCAGCTTTTGTGGAATTTGATTAATCAGATTTGTAAAGGATGATGGAAACGCTAAAAATTAGAAATAATTTCCTCAACTTTGCAAAAACTTTCCATCGAATTAGTGTATAAGCTAAAACTAGGCAAAATGCTAATGTTAGCCTACATGCTGCTAGTGGCATGTGGGGCATCACTAGCATGTTGTCTTCCTGCACTCAGTGTGCTAAACATGGCTAATAAATAAAAGAGAATAGCTTATTTTAGGGAAAAGGCTACTGCTAAAGTTTGTGCTAATGCTAATGCTAATGCACTGCCTTGTTTAATGTTTACTTTGTGGCACATTGTTACCAGAAAAAAAACCTCATCTCTTAACACCAAATAGTAACAAATGAGACTAGAAAATTTCTGAAGAAATTTAAAGGGGGCCTGTTAAAGTTACGTCGCCATGGTAACTCCAATTCCCAATAAAAATAAAAGCTCCCTTCCCGGGATCGAGCCGAACGTTTTGGTACCTACAGTTTCCCATGCAGCCGTTCGAGCCGCATTAACGATGTGGGGAGAAAAATAAATAACTAGAATAAAGAGACGTTCTATTGACGTAATAGGAGCCTTGATGCATAGCTGCTATGACAGCCCAATAACATATTTGGGTTTACATGAGTCATACTTTAATTATTTGAAAGTAACATCAGCAGACAAACTTTAAATTTACAGAAAATAACTTTGATATCTTAATTTTCCTAGCAGCAAGAGATTAACCTATTATTTATGTAAGTATAAAATAATATTTTCCATGTGTAATATCATTTAGTTTGTATTATTCAATATTATTTTAAATGTATATTTGTATCTTGTGGAGAAATGTGAAAATATGTGAAGCAGCTGCTTTTTAACCACAGCTGGATTTCTGACTGCATCAGTTTGTGCTGACGACAGACCAGCTGCATAACGAGGAAATAATGGAGATAATCAGCAGGAGGTTCTGTCCCATTAGGGACCAAATGAAGCTCAGAGCAGAACCGGAGAACCGGGCCGGCAGAACCACAACCAGAGAGGAGGAAACTAAATGACTGAATCAAATCAAACCACCTTCAAATGTTGCATTGATCGCTTTGCGCTGCTTCAGTCGTGATAATCTGCAGTACAGATGCAGAAAACATTCAAATATCAAACAGGTTATGTATTTTAAAAGGAAACAGGAATATCACACAGATTCGTTTCTGTTTGACTTTCAGCTAAAAAATCCCAAAACTCGATTAATTGGAACATTAAAAACATTAAACAGAGTGCTGCAATAAGGCATATTACAGGAAGGTTGAGTGGAAGGAAAAACTGTGGTAGAAAAAGGTGAACGAGTTACAAAAAGACACGAGTGAATAAGCTGATTGTGTTGAATCCAGGACAGATTGTTCCAGAACCAGAAACTACATCAGGCCCGTCTCAGGATGCTCCGAGGTCCAAAGTTCTCTTCTTTTGGAGAATACGTTTCTAGAAAATTCTACTCCAGTATTTTCAAAAGAGAGATGTGATCCACCAGAACCAACAATTATCTGGACTTCCAGAACCTCAGCAGAACCTCAGGCTGCAGTGATGCAGTGAACAGGAACCCAGACGGTCATTTCTGCATTAAAATACTTTTTTTTGTTGGCTTGTTTTGTAATTTTCAAGGTTCCTGAGAAACACATTTTAGTTTTTTGGTTCACTGTGAATCAGTGAACAGAAATGAATTATTTTGTGCTTGGTGATAAAACCTGGGCCTGCTGCTGCGGCTCGCAGTGAGTCGGGCGGAGCCGTACCTCATTCCCCTGGTGGAGCGGTTCTGCAGGTTCTGCAGCAGCTGCGGCACGGCGAGCATCGCCTCAAACGTCACGGCCAGGGAGCCCAGCGCCTCCACAAACAGGGCAGAGTCCAGCAGCAGCAGCGTGAGCACAGCGCAGAGCGCCGCGAAGCCGCAGCAGAAGAGCAGGTAGTCCTCAAACGAACTCCACTTCCAGAAGTAACGAACGTCCAAATCTGGAGAGGGGAGAAAAAATATACAGTTCAGGCAAAACCTTTCATTTGAGTCGACAAAATCAGCAACATTTTCAATTCAAAGCCACTTTTTGCTGCTAAATTATTGAATAAATATCCATAGAGGCTTAAAATCAAAGATATTTAGAATTTTTAATCTTTTCTTAATCAGATTGGAGCAAAATGTTTTTCTATCCATTCAGCTTTCCTGATAATTGATGGAGCTTCAGAAATGCTGACATTAGCATTAGCTGCTACATGTTTAGCATTGAGATGCTAGCATAGCTTCACTGACAGGCTAAGTCCTTTTAGCACAGCTTGAACATGTTTTCCACTCATATCGTTTAGAAGCAGAAATTGAGCCCAGTTGGACCAGAGCAGCTCCTGTTAGCGGATGAAGCAGTGCGTCTGATTTACAGGCGTACTGGAAACAAAATATAAAGGTTCCAGTGGAAGTAAAAAAAAAAAGTGATTAATTGCATTAAATTCTGAATGCAATAAATCCATGTAAATCCTTGAACTGAACCCCTTTTTTCTATTCACACATTAAAACCTGTAAACAAACCCTCATGTTCTTAAAATATTGTATATAAATAGTTTAAATGCATTGAAGAGTGAAAAGCTGGGAAAATCTTTCTGCTCTTCAGCAGCTTTCTGGCCTTTCTGGTCCAGGCTGTGAATTTATTCCTCTTTCTTCCACATCAACATTTCTCTGATCAACCAGCCGTTTCATCGATGGAGTCTGAACATCTGAGCTGACAGCAGCTAACGGGGCTGATGGCTAAATAAGAGCTCATTAGTTAGCGAGGCGGCTGAAGCATGACGGTAAATGCTGCAGAGCAGCGGCTGCTCCTCAAGCAGCTGCTGCGTTAACAGGACGCACCGTTTGGTCACAAGTTTGTTGTTTATGCAGAAATGTTGATATTTCTATCCAGTTTTTATCTGCATTAATACTGAACGTTTATCCGACTCGTGAGAAAATTATGGACATTTCATGATTTTTCACTAAATAACTACAAAAACTGTCAGATTAGGGCTGGGAGAAACGGCTGAGAAACCTATCACAATATGAGAGTCACATGTCAGTTGATAGATAATTATTAACTAGTGAAATATTTCCAAAATGTTGACGAGACCTTTCCTGTTTTATCCATTTTCCACTCCAGCTGTTCTCACTTTTCACTAAATGGCATTTTCTGTTTGTTTTAAGCAGCTTTAAGGCACAATGGAGAAAACTGAAACTGTTGCTGCGCCAGCAGGTTGTTGCTAAGCAACCAAAGAGCCGCTCAGTCAGCTGAGGCCGCTAATCTTTAGCTGGAAATTAAATGAAATTACATATGCCATTATTCTCATTTTAAAAATAGATTGGCTGGGTTTATGTTTGACGCTGCGGTCAAAATGACGGACAACTAAAATGTTGAGCGCAGCCTGTGCTTCAGGTTAGTGAAGCCAAAGGTTAGCCAACGGTTAGCTAATAGTTAGCTAGCGGTTAGCCAACGGTTAGCTAATGGTTAGCCAACGGTTATCTAAGGGTTAGCTAACGGTTAGCTAATGGTTAGCTAACAGTTAGCTAACGGCTAGCCAACGGTTAGCTAATGGTTAGCCAACGGTTATCTAATGGTTAGCTAACGGTTATCTAAGGGTTAGCTAACGGTTATCTAATGGTTAGCTAACGGTTATCTAATGGTTAGCCAACGGTTAGCTAACGGTTAGCCAACGGTTAGCTAACGGTTAGCTAACGGTTATCTAATGGTTATCTAATGGTTAGCTAACAGTTAGCTAACGGCTAGCCAACGGTTAGCTAACGGTTAGCCAACGGTTATCTAATGGTTAGCTAACGGTTATCTAATGGTTAGCTAACGGTTAGCTAACGGTTAGCCAACGGTTATCTAATGGTTAACTAACGGTTAGCTAACGGTTATCTAATGGTTAGCCAACGGTTAGCTAGCACAGGTAGGTGTTCTGTGACTAACTATATCTGCTTCATCAATAAAAATCTCACAGCTTCAATGTTTCAACATGATTTTCACTCAGAAACAGATGCAAAGACACACACACACCTACACACACACACACACCTACACACACACACACCTACACACACACACACACACACACCTACACACACACACCTACACACACACCTACACACACACACCTACACACACACCTACACACACACCTACACACACACACACACCTACACACACACACACACATACACACACACACACCTACACACACACACACCTACACACACACACCTACACACACACACCTACACACACACACACACACACCTACACACACACACACACGTTAGCAGGGTGTGTGTGTGTGTGTTCTGCCAACCTGTCCATCCTCCCTGTGTGGATCCGGAGGACGAACCGAGCCAACCCAGAACTGTTGGCCGGGTCGAACCGCTTTCAGGCCAGATTTTCCCTCTTTCTGTAAAGTCTCCTCTCCTTGGTTACGGTTGCTAAGGAAGACAAACAAAAACCGGGCCGGAGTCGGTCTCCATTGAAAACACCTGCTGGTTTAATTGAGTCATATTTCAGAAATCTGCTGCTGGTGTCATGGCGAACAGACACACTGTGGCATAAATCACCATAAGCAGCTCAGCCATGAAGCGCAGAAAGCAACCAGTTTGGACGCTTCGTTTCTGAGATTTTCCCTCCAGTTTGCAGAGATTTTTGGTGAAGTTTATCTGATCTGTAGAAAAGCTGGAGGAAATGAAAGGTTACGTGTTGAAGAGGCCGGTTATCATATTACATTCCTCTAGACGATAAATTGTCCCAGAAGTTATCGCGATAAACAATAATATTGTGTCTTCAGATCATTTCCAACTAATATAATAATGACATAATAATGTAAGAACTCATTCTCAACGATCAATTTAATTTCTAACAAACATTTAACCCTGGAACTGGAAGACATTTTAAATACCCAAAATGAATAAACAAAACAAATAAAATGAAGAAAGTCTGTAAACAAAATTATCTTTCAAAGAAAGTTGAGACAAGACCGGAGATTTTTATCATCCAGTTTTTGGTAGAACGAGAAAACAATAAATCATACAAATGGAAATGAATGAGTTCATTTTAATTCATCATCCAATTGATTGATTGATTGATTGATTGATTGATTGATTGATTGATTGACTGCGTATTGTGATGCATCTGGCCTCAGATTTCTCTCGTCTAAAAAGCAGCAGAAACTCAGCAGCTCCAGTTTTCCTTCACTCTCGGCAGCCTTGGCCTTTTCTGTGACTCACTTCAGCTTGAAAAGCGCTTATCGCTCATCTCTCCATATCCGCTCTGAGTGACTAAGCTTTAATAAGAAAGGCTTGCTGCTCACACTCGGATGTAATGTCAAATGTCGGCATGGTGAAAGCCAACACACTGAACATGTGAGGAAACGCAGTGATGTTGTAGCTCTGGCAGCTTCTCAGCTAATTAAAGCTCTAAATGAACCAATCAGAACTGAAGTTCACCTAAAACACAAGTGCAGCTAAACAGTGATGATGATAACTGATTTTTAAACACCACATTTAAAATTAGCCTTAAATCAAGATGCTTCAGTTATCAACTGAGTCCTCTGACCTCAGCAATCAAAATGGCCGACTCCTCACTGCAAACGTTTTCTTCTGTTCCACCGTTTGCAGATCAGCGGAAGTGTTTGTGCCACTGGAGCCAAATGAGAGCAATTTAGAATATATTTGGAAATATTAATTTAGTGGAAGAAAAGGAGGAGGAAGAGCAGGAAGAGGAGGAAGAGCAGAGGCAAACTGCTTTATCTTTGGAGTTAATTACAGCTGAACGAATGGCTGCAGCTCGACATGCATCACACACACACACACACACACACACACACACACACACACACACACACACACACACACACATATACACACTTTTGGGGACTTCACATTGACCTCCATTCATTTCTGCAGCCTAACTCTTATCTTAACCTTTACCCTAAACCAAACCATCACAGACCGAACCACCAACCCAAAAACAGCAATTTCCCTCATGGGGACCAAGAAAATGTCCCCATAAGGAGCGATGGTCCCCATAACCCCACATTGCAGACAGACGTAGGTTCCCATAAGGATAGGAAAACCTGGTGCGCACACACACACACACACACACACACACACACACACACACGCTTGTCCCGCCACAGGCTGTTTGCTGCTAACCATCCTGACATGTAAACGCTGTCGGGCCACACGGAGCGGAGAGTTTCCCAGGGAGAAGTCCCGGTCCGGCCCGTTAGCTGCGCCGCGGCCTGCGGTTCCGACAGCCATGGCGTGACTCTGCAGAATCAGTTCCAGTTGTTAAATCACATGCTTGGCCACTTTCTCTGCGTAATTGCTGCCCGCTGAGCTCGTTGTAATAAATCATAACGGTCCGTGTGTGGAACGAGGAATGTGAAATTATACAGTGAAGACCTGGAGGTCCATTTCCAGCTTCTTTGGATTTTTGGGGGAATTTATGACGCCTGGATATGAGTGGAGCTCATCCTCTGAGACCGGTTCTGGTTCCTCTAGACTTTTACCTTCCTGTTTGATTTCAGTATCAAAATGACTATTTCACAAAACTGCAGCGAAAAACATTTTGACGAGTCACGTGATCAACAACCGGATGCTACTACTGGTGCAAAACACAAAGAAGAAGAACAGGAAGCAGAAGGAAGATGATGATTTTTAACAACTTTCATGTGAACAAACTCATTTACATGTGATTTTAATTGAGTTTCTTATTTAATGGAAACACTACAAAACATTGTGAAACTTCTTCAATTTTGTGTAAAACGTTTTAATGTTCCCTTGATGTGGCTTTAATTCACAAAAAACTTTAATGACCAAAGGAGTCTGTTCTGAATGCAAGCTCATAATCTCTACTTCCTGTTTATTGACGTCACCATCTGACGAAGCTTTGTTTCTATCAATCAATATTTTAAAGCTAGAAAAGGTTGATGGAAACGACACATTGCTAAATAACTTCCTCAATTTAGCAAAACTAGTTTTTACATTTGCTTGAGGTGGTTTTTAGTTAAAGAGTTTATGAAAACACATTTACAGAGTAAGTTCTGTAAAAGTGTTTGGGTTTGTTGATGTGCTCAATGAGACAAACTTTCCCTTTGCTGGTGAATATTTCAGTCCTGGTTGTAAAGCAGCTCATTAAAGCAGGTCAGTCACACAAACCTGGAGATTCTTTGTTATTCTGCCTTCACCTCATGTTTCTAATTTTATCATCAGTCATGTCCCACATATGTCTACCTGTCTGCATGTTTTCTCCCTGTTTGGTTGACACATCTGGGTTGGTGTCAGTTTCCGTTTCATCTGTCAGTCTGTCCGCGTGTCGGAGAGTCCCGCCGCCTTTGATGCGAACTGATGAAGGGAGCTATTTTTGGTCTGATTAACGATCCGAGGAGCGGCTTTCATCAGGAGTTTGGAAGGTGTGAGTGGTGAGCATATGGAAAGCTCCCCTGGGAGCTGGACGTGTCTGTGTGCCGTGAATGTGACGTCCATTGTTGGAGCCTGCAAAGAGATTTTACCCAATCCTGATCCAGGCGACTCTTCAGGCTCCTGGGGGATTAATCTACAGGATGATTAACACACTCACCGCCCGCAGCACGCCATAAAATCCTAAGAATATTCCCAAAGCAGGAAAAGATCCGTCATGATGCATTTCTAGAACCTGTAAATTTTATATTTTTATCATTTCCATCTGTTTCTTAGAGAAAGAACAATGAATCTTTGGAGAAAAACCTGAAACTCCAACATTTGTTACATTTTCAGCTGCTGTGGTCAAACTACCAAAACCCTCTGAGCAACTTGTCCCCCTCCTCGCCTGTGGGGGCGCTACACTAAGAACCTCTCAAGAAAACAAAACGAAATCTCTTCACCAAATGCAAACCAAAGATTTTAGTGGTTGGAGGATTTCTCTTTAGACTTTGGCTAAAGACCATGAGCCATTTCTCCTGCTAGCGCTAGGCTAACATGTTTGTTTTCTTTGTATTTACCCAGAATGCCCTGCGCTGTAGACCACTTCCTGTTTTTGGAGCGGTCTCCGGTTGGCTTGGTGTTCACATTCAAACCGAACCCAGACTGAGGTTTGGAGGACCAGAGGTCAGAGGTCAGTTAGCGTTCACACCTGACCAACCGGACCGGAGTTTACAGACAGAATGGAGTCGGATTAAAGCGAACTGAACAGGCCTGGTGGGAATAATCCACCCTCCACTTTCCAGACATGGCTGCCATTTTTTAAATCCATTTTTAAGGTCTAAACACAAAAGTTTCCCATAAATTATCTTGAGGAATGAAGTTCAGAGCTAAATGTTTAGTTAGCAAGCTGAGTACTTAGCTCTAGAAATATTTAGTGAGCAAGTTAACAATTTAGCCTTAAATATTTAGCTAGCTAAACATAACAGCTAGCTAATAACTAACAAGCTACAAATTTAGTTAGAAAGCAAAATATATAGTTAAATATTTAAGCTAAATATTAAATTCTTTACAAATAGTTAAATATTTAGTTAGCAAGCTTGATTATTTCTATTAATATTTAGTGAGCAAGCTAAATATTTAGCTGTGGCTTAGCTAATATTTGGTTAGCTTTGAGCTAGCTAAATATGACGATTTGAATAACCCAAATTACTGCAGTTGATTTTTGACCCAGCAGCTTTAGAAATGTCTCTTACTGCTTTCTGACTCTTAACTGTGTTGGATAAATGAGCTTTAAAAATAAAAAGCAGTGAAGTGGAAGGAAACGTCTCAGGTCGACTCTTTCCTCAAACCAGAAACAAACACACACCAGCAGCTGTTTCTTTATATTTATTTGGAAACAAGGACGCATTTCTCTCACTTCTACTGCGACTCTGTTGCACCTTGGATCATACATGATAACCGTATTAATTCCACAGAACACCGTCACAAGAGACCCTCTAAATGCACGTTTACCTTTTTTATATCCTTTTTTCTGTATAGTTGTCATTCGTATGCAATGACTTGTGCTTTGATAAGAGAAAGAGACATCATTGTTGTCATGATACATGAGAGGGAGAATCAAAATAGAAAAAGAAGTCGTACGAAGAGGATATACTGGTTGAATACACACTGATACAGAATACAGACACTCACATTGCAGCCTGCCCGACTCGGCCCAAACGGTCCAGAACTCTAAAAAACTCGCGCCTCTTTAACCACAACTGCTCCCTTCTTCTCCTGATTCTAGGATTTTGTAAGTACACCATTGTTGCCTTGCAACAAATTCACTCCCTGCTGGTGAAGCAGAGTTTGGCTAAAATATTGCTTGAGAAACGGGGATGTGTAGCGGAGCAGTGCAGGATTATTACTGCTGAAGGTTTTCAGATTCAGAGTCATGAAGAAACAAAAACGGATCAGGAGGAAAAAATAAGGTGCATTGTCAGAAGGGTTGCAGGTTGAAGTTGGAAGGAGGGCGTTGCTGCTGCAGAAGTCCCGGCGTGTTTGTGACTGGAATGTTTGGTTGCTTCCTGTTTGGATGCCAACAGCTGCTGAGGGACGAGCGCATCACACATCACACAACGTCATTCAGTTCATGCGCCGAGCAAATCTGTGCTTCACCAAAATAAAAGCTTCGAACCAGAGCTGCACGATACGTCAACCACAGCCTCACTGTCAAAATTAAACACAATTTCAGCTTTTTGTGAACATTTCCTGCACCCACAGGATCAACAAAGTATTTTTCTCTCCAACATAGATTAATTTTAAAAGTACATGTTGATGTAAGTTTGGAGTTAAAATAATAATTTCCATCTTTTGGTCAAATACAGCCCAGACGCTGAGTTCAGCATTATTCAATTACTGGGCCTGTTTTTAGCGTTAGCATGTTAGCATGTTGTTACACTGAAGCTGGAGTACCCAGAGACAGCTTTTATTTTGAAGGTTTATCACTTTAGTCTATTAATAATGCAGAATCACAATTTTTTTATCATCTGTCTCATAAAAACTCAAGTCTTATTTTGAAGGGCTAACAATCGTGTTCCATTATTTGTTAGCTAACTTAATACATTAATCACACCCCTTTTATTTTGAAAATCGGATATTAGCTTCTGGCTTCTTTCTGTGATATTTTGACTTTTATTTTGTAGAGCTTTATTTTGAAAAGCCAACATGGTCACTTTTTCAGGCCTGATTTAATTCCAGGACCAAATCTGATATAAAGTGTCTGTAAACCAGATCCAGGACAAACTGATGAAAATATGTAACAGAATAATATCCTGTGTTGTTCTGCCGTCGTGCAGCTTTACTTCAAAGTTTTAGTAAAAACTGAAAGAATGTCAAGCAGCGTCAGGCAAAAAGCAGCACAAATGTACAAGCAAACTACAACAATGAAACTTTAAATGCTAAGTGCAGATATAGTTGTGTGGGTTCCATATACTGTATGCATTCATATGCAGGGTAAATATTGGAGTACATCTTCAGTACGGGGAGGTCTCACTCTGACCGTATAAATACATAGAAAGCTGTAGCACAGTGTTCACATCCTCGCCTCGTAAGCAAAACCCCATGCTGTACATAGAAAAGGCATCCACGACATTTAAGAAAAAATGTACAATTTATGAAACATGGTAACAATAAATAGTATTATAGAATCACTGCTGTACACAAAAAAGCATTTTTTTATTTCACTCATATAAAAATATGTTTTAGTGCAACCGTACGTAATGGTAATATCCATAACTTCACATCAACGTTTATCAAGGTGTCCGAAAAATTAAAAAGAGGAAAAAGGAGGAGGTTGCATTTCTTACAAAGCTGATATGCAAAAGAAGAGGAGATATTGTCATATTTACATTTACCTTCCTGCATGCAGAACCCGAGGCGCTGAAGCAAAGGCACCAGGAAGTCCGGCTTCAGGCAGGGTTACGCGCCGCAGAGTCTTTAAACGTCCAGGCAGGTCGACCTTTGACCCCAAGAGAGAAGTGCTCCGCTGAACAAAGTGTGCAAAAGTTCCAATTCCTCTCTCCGCTCCTGCACTTCCTGTTTCCAGAATCCAAAGCTCCGCCCCCTGGGTTTCAGGATGCGTCCTTCTTCTCCGCCTCCTTTTCCTCCATCGCCGCCCGGGAGTCGGGCGCCGGGCTGGGAGGAAGAGGAGCGAGCGAGGAAGAGGAGGAGGAGGAAGGCCGGAGCTCAAGGCCGCTAAAGTGCTGAATGACGGGCAGAGTCGGGGTTGAGCAGCGCTGCTGCTGCTGCTGCTGGGAGTCAGGAAACGACGCTGAGGAAGCCGAAGCCGCTCTTCCTCCTTCCACACACTGCGGGTCGAGGCAGAGCGAGGCGATGGCCTTGGTGCAGGTGTGGATGCTCTCTTCCTGCTCCGGTCTGACTCCGCCCTCCTCCGGTCTGACTCCGCCTCCCTCCGGTCTGACTCCGCCTCCCTCCGGTCTGACTCCGCCCTCCTCCAGCCTCTCCCCTCCCCGCCGCCCCCTCTCGGCGGCGGGCGGCGCCCCCTGCTGGCCCAGCGGCGTGGTGGCAGACGTCGGGACGGAGTGGACCATCTGGATTCCTCCGATGGGAATCATCGGGAACGGCGAACGCACCTGAGGAAGAAACGGAAACTTAAAACATTACTGATGTGTTGAAACGGGGTTAAAGGTCAAAACCTGTTAGGGAACATCTTTGGAAAAACTGGACCAATAAATGCAAAACTTTTATTTTGAAAAGTTACTGAGTGCTTTATTTTGAAACTCGCTGCTTCCTGCCTGGATTAGATCCATTCTGGTTTGTTCACAACAAAGGAGTCCGACGCTTCAGGTTCACAGTTTGAATGGAAACGCTTCACATTTCGCTTTTCATCAAGCGTCTGGTTTACGTTCACGGTCCGTGTGGAGGCGCGGCGCGGGAACGGCGAGGGAACGGCGGACGCCTCAGACCTGGCCGTTGTTTTCCGTTGGATGCGTTGGACGCTCCAAATGGTTCGAACTGCGCCGCAGCGGGTCGGGACGCGGCGCAGCGGGTCGGGACGCGGCGCAGCCCGGACGCGGCGCAGCGGGTCGGGACGCAGCGCCACATGGACCTTGAAGGTAAACCAGACGCTCAAAATGCTCCATTAGTCAGATGGAACCTCGTTGTGCAAAAATCTATCCAATGAAAAGAGCAGAGTTTTATTTTGAAAATAATGCATGAGCTTTATTTTGAAGGGGTAACAATCCCCTTGTCACCTCTCTATATTAAATTTAAAAATAATTTAATAATATGAACTATTCCATGGTTTAAATTATTATACTCTTAAAAATGATCTTTAACCTTTATTTTGAAAGCGTGTCATTCAGTTTTACTTCCTCTTACTCATGTGGAACCTACTTTTATTTTGAAGCAGGTGTATAGATTTTATTTTGAAAAACCATCATCGTTCACTGTTTCCTGGCTGATTTAAATCCAATTATGAGAATTTTTCTTTGCAAAAAAAAAAAAATTAAATATTGAGGATTTTATTTTGGGAATATTCATCAACTTTATTTTGAAAGGGCTAATTGTTGCCTTTATTGATGTTGAATTAGAGGAAATACCTGGAGTTGTGAATGGGTTGGAAGATGGCTGAACAGAACCTGGTGAGGCGGGCCGGACTGGAAGCACCGGGCAGAACCGTGATTCCGTTCAGATGGTGATGAAGAACCGGGACGGAGATCCTGAAACCAGACAAACAACCTTCAGCCTTCCTGAGTGTTTCCTCCGGAAAGGCTTCCTCAGGTCAGTCAGTAAAGCTTCAGATGAAAAGCTAACGGCTAACGGCAGAGCCACGGCGTTTGGGCTGAAACATGAATCTGTCCGACCCTCAGCTTCACGCTTGGTCCAAACGGTCCGGCGGCAGCAGCCGGGTTTGAAGTGAAACCCTTAAGAGGAAAACCAGCCGCCTTATTAACCACATCACAGCCGGCCAGGATCCCGTTACCAGGCAGCCGCTCCGTCTCCCATCATCCTCCGCTCTGAAACTCCAGACTTCATTCCCTCACCGTCTCTAAACGTTTCCGCCGCCAGATGGTTTGGTCTTCGTTCCACTCGCTGCTCTTTGTCCTTCGCACTTTATTCACACGCCGCAGTTAAGAAACTTCAGCTCAGGATTTTATCCTTTAAGGTTTTTAAGCCTTTAGGTTTAAAGTCTTAAGCTTCAGGTTCCTACGGTCACTGAACGCATCACGACTGAACCAACAACTTCAGGGTGTAGAAAAGTAGATTTGGAAGGAGAAAGCCCCGAGTTTATTTGTACAAAAATATTTTAAAATGTTATAATTCCTTTTATTTCTCAATAAAGCACCACCTTGTGTTCATCTTTCACCAAAAATCCCAATAAGATATAAGGACATCAGTGACCAAGAAGGAAAAGAAAGCCACCAGATATCCTAACGAGAAAAATCATCTGGACTGTTTTTTTGTCTGTTTAAAGTAAAAGCAATAAAAGAAAAATCTGCTTACAAAAATGCCAAATACTAAAAAAAGCTCACCGTGGCAGCAAAGACAATATATTTCCTCTTGAGAAACCAAATGTTGATGAAACATCTTCAAACCGGATTATCATAAAACACAGAGATCATTGAGGATCTTCGCGAGATCTTAGCTGGGTCTTTGTGAGTTTTGCGAGGTTCTACAGGCTCCTGGTCTCAGCAGTTAGGGGAAGACTTTGCAAAGTTTTGGAGGGTTTTCCAAGGTCTCAGCTGTGTCTTGGTAAAGTTTTAGTAAGGTTCTCGCAGACCTTTGGGGAGATCTTTGAGGCTTTAATGTGCTTAAGCATGTGATGCCGTGTAGTCGGGTGCAGACAGCTGTGACCATGCAGAGTGAATCCATTTCCAGGTCAGGGCGGTTTATCGTACCGGGAGAGAACGGGCCTGTGGGCCTGGGCCCGGTTTGGTCATTGAGAATTTGTAGCAAAGCTTCAACCCATTCTTACATGAGACTTCAGTCAGTGAGAAGTCGTTTATCAATCGTCTTATTTGGGTGTCTTCCTTAGGTCTGGTTGTCTTTACAGGAGAACTAACAGTTATTTAAGTCTCAGTGCTGGAGTCAGCCAGGATGTTTGAGGTCAGGGTTCAGAGTTCAGGATCAGTTCCTTCCTAAGTGGAGAACTTCAAGTAACAGGATGGATAGAAAACTGAAGCTCTTGATTTCACGGTTCCAACCCTGAAGAGATCTGGGTCATGACCCAAAGAACATCTGGAGATGCAAACGGCTGAGTGACGATCTCAGTCTGAGTCTCTAACTTTCACTGTTAATAATCTGCTGGAAACTGGAGTTGGTTTGTTGTGTCTGAAGAAAATAAGTTCCAATGATTCTATGGTTCAACGCCAAGAAGTCCAAACATGTCTAACGTTTCTCAAACTCGACAATCAGAGCATAAAGCTAAAATAAAACATTTTACTTAAAAAAATTCATGAAGAGAAAAATCTCATTATTACCTTTTCCATCTCTGCAGTGGTGCTGCGCCGCCCCAGAGGGAAATCTCCCTGAGCCGCCACCCCCATCTGATGATTGGCCCTCGGGCTCCGGGCCCCGCTGTGAGGACAGAACCAGAAAAACAATCAGCCACGTTAAGGAACATTCATGACTCAACCAGCCAGAATAAATCAATCTAAATCAATAAATGCAGTCTGAATTGACCAATGGGCAACGTCAACCAATCAACAGTAAACGTGAACCAGGAATAAAAGGACAAAAACCAGTTCTGCTGGGTAACTGCTGTGGAGAAAGTCTTGGATACCAACTGGGCTAGAACCAGAACCAATCAACCAATAAAAACCAGACTTTCAGGTCAGATTGATTCCATCAAAATGTTATGCACACAGGTCAATAAAGAGGTAAACATGTTCATTAGTAAGGCATAACGTTTTCTGTCCTTTTATGTTTCCTTTAATGCCCAGATAACTTGAGGAAGTTTGTTTGGGGGCCATCTTGGCTTCCTTTTAGATGTATTTGATGCATAAGGCCTTGTAAGGGTAACACTTTATTTGACGGGTTGTAAATAAGACTGACATGACACCTGTTATAAACATGACATGACACCTGTTATAAACATGACATAACACCTGTTATAAACATGACATAACACTTGTTATAAACATGACATAACACCTGTTATAAACATGACATAACACTTGTTATAAACATGACATGACACCTGTTATAAACATGACATAACACTTGTTATAAACATGACATAACACTTGTTATAAACATGACATGACACCTGTTATAAACATGACATAACACTTGTTATAAACATGACATAACACTTGTTATAAACATGACATGACACCTGTTATAAACATGACATAACACTTGTTATAAACATGACATGACACCTGTTATAAACATGACATGACACTTGTTATAAACATGACATAACACTTGTTATAAACATGACATGACACCTGTTATAAACATGACATGACACCTGTTATAAACATGACATGACACTTGTTATAAACATGACATGACACCTGTTATAAACATGACATGACACCTGTTATAAACATGACATGACACCTGTTATAAACATGACATGACACCTGTTATAAACATGACATGACACTTGTTATAAACATGACATGACACTTGTTATAAACATGACATAACACCTGTTATAAACATGACATAACACCTGTTATAAACATGAATAAGTCTTCATGAATAGTTATGACTGTTGTCATAAAGTGTCATTCGGTAAATCATGACATTTTTAATACAAAGTTGACATTATTCAAAATGTCTTTGTTATGACAACTTAACATTAACCAAGAAATCATGATCTCACATAAATTTGTTATAAAAGTATTACTGATTAAACTTAAAAAATAATGTAGCTTTATGGTATTAAAGTTAAAGTTTAATCAAATAAAGTGTTACCCTTGTAAGTCTATGTAGACGGACACTAACAAATCAATCAATCAACCTTAGACGTCTGAATTTGTCATAAGCATAAATTATGAAGCTTCAACAGAAGCAGCTGCTGGTGTTGGAGCTCACCTTTGATGGTAGAGGCCTCGGCGGGGAGACAGCGGCCGGATCAGCCCCCGGTGGCGCCCTCGCGGCGAAAGGTCTCTCTTGTAGTCCCTTCCTCCTGGAGACGTCGGCCGTGACAGAGGGGAGAGCACCGAGAGGTGGCCCCGCCGCGGGGACAGGTCCCGGCGGTATCCTCCCACCCCCAGGTCCCTCTTGGGGGAGATGTGGCGCAGCGGGGAGATGTCCCGCCGAGGGGACAGGTGTCCGGCGTGGGGGGAGAGGTCACGGCGGGGGGACAGGTAATGGCAGGTGGAGGGGGACGAGGACGGGGAGCTGGGGGATGGGCAGCCGGAGAGGTCCAGGCCGGGCGAGGAGAGATCCGGAGAGGGGACGGGGAGGTCTTCGTCCATGGAGGAGGAGGGCGGAGCCAGCAGTCGGCTCCGCTCTGGACCTCGATGATGCTCCGCCGGGGCGCGCTCTGCAGGCGGAGCCTGCGGCGTGATCTGGATGCTCGGCACGGTGGTGAAGTACCCGAACAGAGGCGGCCTGCTGGAGTGGCCCAGGAGGTCCGGCGCCCCCTGCTGGGGAAGCTGAGGGGCGCTGTAGGTGGCGGCCATGGCTGTGATGGACATCGACGGCAGGGCGTACGGCTGCGGGCTGGTGGAGCGCGAACGCGTCTTCGGCGTGGAGTCGCCATCGTAGTCGTCCTCATCGTCGTCTTCGTCGTCCACCTCGTCTCCGTCGTCCTCGCCGCCGTCCGACTCGTCGGCGTCGGAGAACTGATGCTCGGCCACCAGGCTTCTGGACAGCTTCTCTGACGACCTCTGACCTTCCTCTCCAAGTTCTTCAAGGTGAAGACATGGAAGCAGAAGGAAAGACGAGGGAGGAATGAAAACAAATGTTTGTATTTAAACGTGCTGAAAGTTTATGTTACATAAAACACCTCTGAGGGTTCGTTCCCACAGTTTTAAACCAATAAAACTCAAAACTATAAAAGCTGTTGGAGTCAGAAGAATCTCTCAACACTTTGGTTTTTCCACCAGACGGATTCCAGCCAAACTACGGTGAAGCTCAACTCCGACTTTATTGAAGAACAAAGCCAGCGGAGAGGCTGAAACTGGATAACTCTGGAAAACAGTGACCCCTGAGTTAGCTTTCTGAACAGCTCTGAATCGGACAAATCCACAACCCTGTGACTCACGCAGTGGACGTCTGCAGCTCGCCCTTTCCCAAAAACCCACTCTGCATGTGTGGGAACCCGTCCCAATTAAACGGCGAGCCAAAACACACAGCAGGGGTCACCTGAAATAAAATTTCATTTGGTGGTCTGCATGGTGGGAAATTACAATGAGCTACCAGTCCCACGCTGATTAAATACGGCAGAAACGGCTCGCTCTGCGGCGCCGACCTGAACAAACACCTGCTCACAGCCAGAGAAACCGTCTGGCTTTTTAACGCTCACTCCAGGATTTGAGATTTTTTCCATTCAAAATCTGTCATTCTGTGGTTCAACGTTAGAAACTTCAGCAGTAATCTCCCCCACTCTCATGGAGAACAGAGGGATGCTGCTGATGTGTGACAGTAAATGTGACTTTTTGTTGCTCACCATATTGATCAGGCTAAGAGACACTGCCACCTACAGGTGGGGGTCAGCAGTCACTTAAATCCAATGTTTTTGTGGAAAACATGGAATAATATTTCAGAAATTATGCATTAGTGTGAAAAATGTGGGGATCAGCTGATTTTCTGTAAATTTCTTCAATCATGGAGTTGCAGAAAATTCAGTTCCCACATTTCTGACCCAACTGTGACACTCCAGTCCAGTAGATGGCAGTAATCGCCCTAAAGTACTGCTGCATTTTCAGTGTATCGTATCATCTTAATACAAAACATGTGCAACACTTGCTCAGTATTTATCAGAAGCTAATGCTAAAGCACTTTGCCAGCATGGCATTCAGCAGAAGCTAACGCTAAGGCACTGTTCCAATAAGTCTTTTAGCATAAGCTAATGCTAGCGCGCTAACTCCAATTCAGATCATATCTTCCCTTGATAGACTCCAACCCTAGAGCCCCAGTTTAATCATTGCTAGATAATGTATTTATCTTGTTCTCTAAGGGGTAACAGAGTAAAGACAAATCACACCACGCGTATTTATAAAATGTCTTATAATATCCCAGCTTTCAGGTCTTTCCTGTTTTACCCCATTTGGGTTTTTCTGCCACATACTTAAAAAAATTTCTTCTTCTAATGGGACGAAATGAGGAAAAGTTTGAGGTGTATGAATACTTCTGCTGTTCCTGTAAAAACTGAACAGGATGTAAAAATAATCAGACTAATTTCCAGTTTCATTATCAAGTCAAGGAAGATTAACGGAGGAGCGAACGCCGCTCATCTGTTCAGAAACTGTCAGCGCCGGGAGGGACGGCTGATGAAAATGTATTATTTCTTAATATTTAATGAGGAATCCGATTAACTCGCTCCTTTTTCCTTTTCTTGCCATCGTGGCGTCTAAGTAAAGTTTCTGTTCATCTGAACATTTTCTACCTCCGTCGTCGGCCTCGCCGTCTTCCACCGACGACATGGAGACTCCCAACTCCAAACACTTCTTCATATGAGCCTTGGACTTCATGTGCTTCGTCAGATTTCCTGAAAAACACAGACAGTAATCCCAAATTACTGACTCCGTCAACTGGTCTTACTGGAAACCAGAGCTAGTCTGGCTGAAAAAGCAGAGAACCTGCAATGGAAAGAGACCGCAGTTATAATTTAGGAATGGCACATGTCGTAATCTGATAAGAAAATGACGCAGCTCGGTCTGAGCTCGGTCCGGTTCACTGAGCGGTTTGAAAATCCATCAGCCAGACTTTTCAGTGAACTGAATCACATCATGAAGACGACAGAAACGCCTCGCAGTCGCTCAGCAAACAGCCAGCAAAAGGAAAAACACCTGGCGACGTTTTTCACCAACCCATCAGGAAACCACAAACAGTTTAGGGTCAAAATTGACCAGAAACCATTTCTAAAGACAAAACGATGGTTAGGCCTGTCGCGATAAACAATAAATCAATTAATCGCATGATAAATGATAAACCGCATTTTAATTTATGGGTTTCTTCCTGTTGACGCTGGATGAAAAAAGGCTGGACTCTCTGCTGAGCTTCCCTTTTCCCTTTCTGAGCGTAACGACTACTAATAGTGAACTATTAGTAGTCGAAGTGTTTATCTAACTCTAATGATTATTGAAGGGTAATATAATATACAGCCTTCATAATCTGCACTCTTCTGGTTGAATGCAGTTTTTATTTCCATTTTGGTTTTATGTGGATTTTCCCTTAACAGACTGAGAGTCCATTTTATTTTAGTTTTTGATTGTTTTGTTTATTTAGTTTACCAGTTCCAATGTTAAATGTTCTTTTCAAAATAAAGTGCATCTATTTTTGGCAGGAAATCGTTTGGATTATTATCAGTTTAAAATGATCTTCAAACAATATTATCGTTTATCGCAATAATTTTTGAGACAATTAATCGATCAGCAAAATTTGAGCCTCTCGTGACAGGCCTAAAAATGGTTGGATTCATGTTGGATGTGCTGTTGGATGCACAGCTCGATGTGCGGTTGGACGAACCTTTGGTCTTGAAGGCGAAGTTGCAGAACTTGCAGACGTAGGGCCGGACGTCGGTGTGCGTCCGGATGTGTTTCTTCAGCATGCTGGGCTTCTTGCAGCGGATGCCGCATTCCTCACAGATGTACTTCCCCCGGCCGCGGCCGCGCACGTAAACGTAGTCCTCGTTGGATTTATACCTGCAGGAAACATCGGCAGAACAGGTGAGCCACACATTTATATTCATGCTTTTATTGTGAAGGGCTGAAGACAGTTTAAACAGCGGCTCCATTTTCTGTTCTCCGGTCTCTCTCTCTCTCTCTTTTTTTTTTTTACAGATTTAGAGTTAGCAGAACTATTGTTTATAATTATTGTTTCTGAGTTAGTGAAGCTAACTTTTAGTTACCGTTGCCTACCTCTGCTGGTTGCCATGGAAACCTCTGCCTTCTCACTCAGGTTACAACGAGTTTGTAACGAATGTCGATGCTAATTATTAATGCAGCATTTTAGTTTTAACTGGCTAAAAAATTTACTGGATTAATCACAAACATCACTTTGGCTAACGCTAATACAGTATACCAAACAGTAGTTCATGGAAGCTAATGCTAACACGCTAATCCAACCATGTTGGTCCTCAACAAAGCAAAATGCTCTACAGTATGTTATATCGCCCCCAACAGGATCAAATCTGTTCTTCTCTGAACGGTTTGCACTTAGTACTGCTAAAAATTTGTTTCAGGGAAGCAAAGTGCTAAATGTTTTTAAAGCTAGCAAAAACATGGATAACTAACTGTTAGCACGTTAGCATAAGTGTGCCCACCACTGATTATTACTAATAAATTATAATCACTAATACCATTTCATATTTTGTGAATTGATTCATTTTTATGGCAGTTTTTTCCTCCATCAGTCACATGACGGTCAGTCATTGGTGCAGAAACCCCGCCCACCCGGTGCAGCAGTTCCACGCCGGGTGACGAATGGAGCGCACCCACAGAGCAGGAGATCATGATCTGGTGAGTCTCAACGAGTTCAAAATTTATTTAAAATATTCTGAACAGATTTTGGAAGCTAACGTTTATTGTCCATCTGTGCAGATGATGTCATTACAAGTTTCAGTCAGAAAGTGTAAAATCAGGAGTTTATGCTTCATTTTTTAGTCATATGGACTAAAAGCTGCAGATTTTTGTGCAACTTTGTTTTAACATGCAGTGAATATTGTCTTTATGTTCAGATTGAGTGTTTCCCCCAGAGCGTCACTCAGGTTGAGTTTTAGAGAGAGCTGTGAAAATGGCCGCCTCATGGCGTCGCTTCCTGTCCCGTCTGCAGCAGCTGGAGGTCGCGGCGGGGTCAGAGCTATCGAACATCAAGCGCTCCGTCTGCAGGGAAATACCTCAGGACGGCGGTCTGAGCGGAGACGTTTACACAGCTGTGGCCGGTTATGAAAATGAATTATGAGGATTATTTCTTCTGTTTTAGGCACAGCAGCCTGGAAGATCATGAAGCTGCTTGGCTTTGAAAGCAGCTGAAACGTTCAGGCGCAGCAGCGGCTCCAGGTTTCAACTTCAGGATCAACACTGTGAAACATTACCAAGCTTTTCCTGCCGCAGCTCCAAACTAAAGCCTTGATCTGCCCTAAAGATACATTTTAGGACAAATAACATCTGAATTATGCAACTTTAATCACCATGTAATGCATAAAGAAACATATGTTTAAAAGAAAAAATTTGTTGTTTTTTTCCCACTGAGTTTAAGTATTAAAAATGTTTTTCAGACTGAAAAGTGTTTTAGTAGCTAAACGTTGAGACATAAACATCCTTCATGTTTCTCTTTTTACATTTCAACCTGAAATAAAATTAGTTTTTATTATCTTTGTTAAAAATAATGAATGAAACAAATAAATGTAACTATATCATTAAATAAATTAACTTTTATTTTAAAAATATTTATTTTATTTATCGTTTTTATTTCATGGGAACGTTTACTTATGTAATAAAATATTTACTAATTATTTATTAATAACAGCATACATACTTTATTTATATCCATATTTTTACCTTTATTAAATATAATAAATTAGGGAAAATAAATAAATTCCACAAAGTGTTTTGTGTCTAAATATATTGTTAGAACATGCAAAAAATATAAAGATGTATAAAATATTTGTAAGAATCTCCCTGCAGTCATTTTTTGGTATTTTTTCAGCTTCCATCTTTATTTCCTTAAACCAACAGAAAGGTGAGGATCATGTTGAGGACCAACAGGCTGCAAATAGAAAAGCTAAGAGTCGCTGCAGCTGTTGAAGTTAAAACTCTGTAATGATGGAGAGATCCCACTTCACGTCACCATAAACTGCAGCGGAGAGTTATGAGCGCTGACGTTCGGTCTGACTGACGCTGTGATGAGCTTAGCAGGCTCACATTCTGGCCACAAACGGAGCTCCGAGTCAGACGGAGAAGGAGAAGCCGTCTGCTTTTACACCTCAGCAGATGTTTCTCTCTAATCACGATGAAACTGATCAGAACTGAACCAAACGGAGGTTCTGGGTTCAGTTCTGTTGGGCATTCAGATGAAAAAAGGCTGAAAATCAGCGGACTGCTGCGGTTTAGGTTCGCCATCTTCTCAGGCATTTCCACATCTATGCTAACATGCTAATACTAGAGCTAATATTTTAGCTTAGCGCTTTGCTACCTTTGGTAGCGTTTAGCTAATCGAAGCGCTAATTTACTAGCTGTTTGACATATTGGTTGACAAATTCTTAACAATTTATAACCAAAACTTCAAGCAGTTAGATATTTAAACTCATGCTCTTATTTTGAAGTAGGTGAAGACTGTTTATGCTGCAGTTTCCTCTCCTTTTGTTTTCTTTATTTTCCAAAGAATCTACATTGAGAAAATGATAAGTATGTAAGAAACAAACAAATAAGGTTATTGAAGAATTCAACGTTTAGATGAGCAACCAGGGTGTTAGTTGAACAAATTCAAACTGATGTTTATGTTAGAGCTTTAGCGTTAGCACAGTTAGCATGTCAGTTAGCAGTGGCTACCACTGTTTGTTTCTATGCAGATGCAGATCTAACAGATGGACCTTTTTGTGCCAAAATCCATATTTTAAACATTAAACACATAAAAAATACCTTATAAAAGACTTTATTTGTTCTTCAGCTGAACATGGTCAGCCTGACAACTTTGTAGATTGAAATGAGGACAAAGTGGGTTGGCAATAACCTATCCCATTTAAACTCGAAACTTTTATTTTGAAGATAATAGGAGAGATTTGAGATTTCAAAATAAATCTCATAGGTGATTTATTTAGTTTGTGATCTAAACTGCGAAATGCTTTTATTTTATGTTGATATTTTCTACATTTTACTTTGAAAAGACAACATACTCCATTTCTCAGTCCTGGTTTAGTTGCATTGTAATCAGACCCTTTGACCTTTATTTTGAAAAGTCAACATCCCATCTCGTTAAAGCCAGTTTTAAACTAAGGAGAATCTTTTCTGGAGTTTCCTGGACTTACCCGCCCTCGAAGATCTTGACGCGGGTCGGTTCGGCAGCCTGCTGCTTGACGGAGACTTCCTTCTCCACCTGCTCTTCCTTTGAGCGGTCCCACGACGCCACGCCCTTCATCTTCCTCCCAAAATGGCTGACGTCCACCGGCATCAGTTCCGGCTTCAGCTGCAGAGAAAAGGCGAGAGCTGCGGGTTTCTGCTGGCTCGTCTCCATGGCAGCGAGAGGAAGACCGCAGGACGTACCTGATCAAACCTCAGCTTCCAGGCCACGGACGACACCAGCTTCCCAGAGCTGGGCGGCGCCATGGCGGCTACGGTGTACATCAGGTCGGTGTTGGTCCTCTGCTTGGACCGGAGCAGAGCCAGCGCAGCCTTGGTGCTGAGGTGCAGTGGGTTCGGGTTGTACGAGCTGACGCACCATGAGCTGTAGACGGAGCTGTGGGCGGCGGCCGGGGTGCTGTTGGGTTTGGTGTAGCTCCGGAAGCACCAGCTAACGCGGCTCATGGTGCGCAGGCTGGGGAACTGGAACAGCTGCTGGGCTCCGGCCTCTCCAAAGAGCTTCGGCGTTGTGGGTTTCTTCTTAGCGTCTTCGGCGTCGTTAGAGAGCATGGGTTCTGGGCTGGAGCCGCATCGCGGCGGCGATTCGTCCACGTCCAGCTCCTCCGGGGAGTCCCGCCCACCTGGAGCCAGGGAGCGATCCGTGATGATCTGGAGAGGCGGGGTGAAGCTCTCCACACGCGGCACATCGGACAGGTGAGGAGCTGGAGATCGGACGGGAATGGCGATCTTGGCTGCGACGGGGAAGTCGCTGATTGGAGGAGAAGACGACATCCGTTCAGAATCGTCGACGGACTCCTCAGTCTTCAAACCTCTTCCCTGTTTCTTGGAAGTGCGCTCGGCTCCGCTCAGCTCCACGGCTCCCATCTCTTTGACTATCTGGCCGTACATCCGTTCCTCCTTCACCCGTTTCTGCTGCTTCGTCTCAAAGAAGCGCTCCAGGGAGCTGGTCGGTGAAAGCATGCGTTTGCTGGCTACCATGTTGGACGCCGAGGCGTCGGTAGTGGATATGGTTCCTGATGTTAGCGACAGCGGGATGCCGGTGTTCACCTGTTGCTCCGGCGGTGGAAACCGCAACCCGGCAACGTCAACCTGCCCCAGGAGGAGGGACAGGTTGAATCCGACTCCGCTCATCCCTCCGCCCGCTCCGCCCGCTGGCTTTCCAATGTTCACAAGCGGAGGTGACATATTGGGGGTCCCGCCGCTGTCCGAGTCCAACGCCTGCACTCCGCAACCATAAGAAGCTACCAGCTGGCTAACGCTGGTGTACATAGCGTTACCAAATGATGGCACGTTGGTTTGGATCCTGACAGGAACCAATAAGCCGGGCAGCGAGGCCTGGGATCCAGGGTTCTGAGTGGCAAACACGGGCTGGACCTGAGGCAGCAGCAGGGCAGCGGTGGAACCAGGCAGGGAGTGTTTGGAGGAGAGCGGGCCCAGGCTCTGCTGCTGCTGGTTCCGGCCGGAGATGGAGGAGGAGTAAATCTGTGAGCCGTCCGGTTTTCCGTCGTACGTCTGCGGATGTCCGGCCAGGCTGCCCTGGGATCGGATGTGCAGCTTCAGGAGTTGCTGCTGAGCCTGGAGGGTCTGTTGTTGCCTCTGTTCGGACTCCTGGCTCCAGAACAGACCCGGCTGGGAGATGGAGATGAGCGGGGCGGCGTTCTGGTACTGGTGGGGTAAATCCTTACTCATCGCCTCCAGGCCCGGATGTTCTCCTTCAGATGAGGAGCTCTGGGCCTGGAGGCGATGCTGCTGTGACCTGCATGACAAAACATGGACACTCATTCATCAAGGTACCACTAGCATGAAGTTAATCATTCTGGAAAATCCATTCTGTAGATATTCTCACCTCCCATAGATGGGTTCCTCTTGCAGGCTGTCCTCACTGATGCTCTGCTGGAGGCTGTGCTGGTGGTACTGCTGGTGGGATCCTAACCCTGTCATCACAACGTAACCAAGCTTTAAATAAAGGAAAAGAATTCACTTTCCCTGAATCAGAACCTCGTCTGGCTGCAGGTCTTCTACTGTCTGTCTGTCTCTGCCTGCCAGCAACGTCTAAACGCCTCTGGTGCGCTTGGCGTTCACATTCAAACTGAACCAGAGTTCACTTGAACTGAACCCAGAGTGAGGTTTGGAGGACCAGAGGTCAGAGGTCAATTAGCTTTCACACCTCACCATCAGAACCGACTGGAGTCGGATCAATCAGGGCCTGTGAGAATGGCTCTTAAATTGCATAAAGCTGGACTACTAATTAGCTTGGTTGCACTGGAATTCATTTAGGGGTAGCAGAATATAGGAGCCAGATACTTCTGCATACGACACTTTCATATTCTTTCATTTGACCATTAGTCACTACTTTGTACTGGCCCATCACATAACATCCTAATAAAACCTTGAAGTTTGTTATGTGGAAAGGAGTATTAACAGATGAAGACTCTTCTTGTGGCCATATTGGATCTGCTTCTAAAATTTAACACGTAAAAATGGGTTTAAGCCAAATTTCTGAACTTCTATTGGTCCAAGTTACACGACAAGCCCAGCAAAATGTACGTTGCTGCACTTTTATTCAAGAGCAAAACTTTAGGCAGAGATTTGTTTGAGGTTTAATTAGAGGAAAATACTTGAGTTTGTAATGTGGGACCGATACAAGGCTCACCCCCGGTACTGCTGGCAGGCCTCTTGGTTCTGCTGGGCAGATCGATGCTGCTGTGTGGAGAACCTGTTGGGCTGGCCCATATCCCATGCTCCATATTCTCCTGCTTGATGGAAATTTCAGGTGCGACTGCTTCCTGGAGGACAGTTTCTGGATAAACACTCAGCGAAGCCTGTCAAATGTGCAAAAAGGCTTTAAGCAAACCAGCTCACAATTAAAACAGATTATATTTAGATATTTGGATAAATCACTGAGGCCACCGGCCCTGCAACTCTTAGGTCCATCAGTGCACCTGAATTAGCTAACAGAACTTTATAGAACGTGAGTGCATGATGCGGTAAGTCATTAGTCATTTAATTCAGATGCAGGACAGTTGCAGGAGTCGCAGTTTGACCCCCAAGACCTAAATGTTACCGGTAAACAGTGATGGCATAGTTACTTTGGAAAAGTAACTTTAATCAGATTACTGATTACTCCTTGAAAAAGTAACTTAGTTAGATTACTGACTACTTGATTTGGAAAGTAACTAAGTTACATT
>CAEFZX010028401.1:0-61532 GCA_903066825.1 Alfaro cultratus
TTATATTCTAGTTTCTTCAAAGCAGCAACCTTTTGCTGTGATTACTACTTTGCACACACTCTGCATTCTCTTGATGACCTTCAAGAGGTAGTCAGTCACCTGAAATGGTTTTCACTGCACAGGTGTGACCTGTCAGGTTTTTCTACAATCTAATCTACAATTTTCATAGTCATGAAAATAAAGAAAACCATTTGAATGAGAAGGGTGTGTCCAAACTTTTGGTCTGTACTGTATATATATATATATATATATATATTATTTTTTATTTTTATTTTTTTCTAGAATATGAGCTGTACTAGTATCCCACTGGCACTTACAAGAGAAAACAAAGGCTTTCAGCCAAGGCAAAATAGACAGAGGGAGGTTATTGGGTTGTGTGCCAAATATTACAGAATCCCTTCATATCTGCATTTACCATCTGAGCGCAAGCATTAAACTCTGTAAAAATCCCTGTTTCCACTCAATGATTTCCACCCATACCCAGTCCCATTTACAGGCTGCCATATAGCTATGCAAACATAGCAGATATAGCTAGGTTTGTGATGGCGTAGCTGAGAGGTCTGAACTAATGATGTGGGTCTTTGTAGCATTTCACACTATAAAATTTGAGTTCTGCAGTAGCAAAAATTACCATTGAATACATACTAAGCAGTGTTTAGTAAAGCAGGTCCAACCTCACTGCTGTCATTGTGGTGTGGGGAACCGCAGAATATCACTTTGGGTCGTCAAGTGAAGTAATTTGGCGGGTTTTTACAACAAAGCGCCATGTGAGAGGCATCCTGTATCCTTATGCATTACCTAATGCGGAGCAAAACTCTCCGGTCATGAATGATTACCTCAGAACGGAACATAACTAAGGGAAAGGGGCACAGCAGAAGTCCTTCGCTCATAACTGCGAGCTTCTTTGGCAAAGGAACATTGCTGGGGATGAGTAATGTGGTCGGTGCTCTTAGTGTAGAGGCATTGGATCTCATCAAACGTTGAAGTATTTGACTGCAAAAGTGAAAAATTTGCCATCCCGCTGAAAGATTGCCTGCAAGGAAGAGGGATGGAGAATCAGCAATGTCATTAAGATTTCTCATCTGGGGCCATGAATGTCTGTGAGAGAGAGAAAGAGAGAGTGAAAGCTCACGGCAATCTATCTGAGAGCCTCTGAAAGTTGTCAGTCTGTTCTAAATTGGCTCATCAGCCAACAGATTAATCACGCTCCCAAAGCCGCGCGGCTAATTGTTTAGCTCTTTTTGATTTTGAACCTGAAATCTGTCCTCTGCTGTCGGGCTGACGCAAAACACGGCATGTTTTGACTGACGCTAGCTTCACTCCGCTCATAATGCTGTGCATGTTAAGCTGCTTACAGAAGCCTGGATGGTTTTTGCATCGACAATGAGCTAGAAAATAGACTAACTGCTGGGTCATGCTGAAATAGAGGAGAGTAACCTGTTACACTTTGTGGAGAAAATTGGAAATATTTAATTCCAATTTTCTCTTTGTTTTCTCTATGATGCAGGGTTTTCCCCAGTGTATTATAAGCCCGGTGGCCCGCCATGCCTTGTTATATTCATTTTAATTGTATTTTTTTATTTTATTTGTTGTTTTGAAGACTAGTTGTGGGTTTAAATAGTGTTCCACTGGCGATGTATTTTTACATTTCTTGTCTACTTAACAACTTTTACTACAAAAACATGGTGGACCGCCTCTACCACTGGGTTTAGCAAGTTTTCTGGGGGAAACCCTGTGATGTGATGATTAAAGAGGCAGTTTTATGTCTTCTCCAGCCTCATAGTACAATTTTATAGCACAAGCTATAAATGCTATGTTATGGTCAGTTGTTATAAAAATGCTATATCAAATATGACCTAAAAGAAATGTGAATTTGTAATTTGACGCCTTGAAATTGGGCCTCTGTCTCCTTAAGAGCCTGCTCTTTCTGAAACTCCCCCTTCAGGGAGTCATCACAAATTGGCTGCTCTATTAACCCTTTAACAACATATTTACCAGTGAGCTCAGTGGGGGAGTCCTGCGAGAAGGCTGCTCTGTGAAACTTGGAAATTTAGAAACTGCATCTTTGAGGAGGAGCTTCGTTCTTGAAGGCGGGGCTAGGTCCACCCAGGCGTTTCGCATAACTTAACAGTTGCTATGGGAGCTTCAATAATTTTTCAAACATAGATGAAAGAATCAAGGCAACACTTTCGATATGTTTTTGATGAGGGAGTAACATTATAACACAATAAACTTTACATCACACTGACCCTTAAAAGAACGCAGGCTGCATTTCAGGTGAAAGGCCGGCACTCTTGCCTTGCCATTGCAACGCATAGGGAGAGCAGTGCAATGCTTTGCCTTGCGCCCATGCAATGCATGGAAGGCACCTATTTTACACCGCAAAATAACTGCCACTTCCATTCATTGTTAATGTGGCTCGTACCGCTAAGTGCCACCTCACAATATACATATGCATCAGAGGTCGGGTTAACGAAATATTTTCCGTATTTGAACGGTTATTTTTTAAACGACCAGAAAATTTAAGGCCCCTCCGTCATTTGACAGGTTAGAATTAACACCCTTGACTGGTGCACATGTGCAGACATGATAGAGTTTACGCAAAGCGTTCATCGCTGAGGCAACTAAAATCAATTAATGAAATCTTTTTTTTCTGAATATCATCTCATGGAAACTGAACTAAATGCATCTTTCTGACCAGGAGCTGACAATGTGTTAGTGCTAGTAGGTCAACATGCTAGCCTCCATGCTAGCATGTTGTTAGCATTAACATTAGCAGTGCAACGCCTCTCACTAGCATTAGACTTTTCCCTTAAATAAGCATTTTGCCTATTTTCTTTTTTTATCTATTAGCCATGTTTAGTATACTGAATGGAGCTAGCTAAAGTAAGACCATTCATACCCCACATGCCACTGACAGCCCCTAGGATAACATTAGCATTTTGGACAATTTTAGCTTACACACTAATGTTTGCATACTGAATGAATTCAGTTCAATATAACATTGATACTCCACATACCATTTCTTACATGTTAGCTAAGCTTAGTATTGATGCTAATTTTTTTTGCATCAGAACGCTAGGTTCCAGGCCCCGTGTAAATTTCTTTAGAAATATTCTACTTTGTGACATTAAAATTGCCTCTAGGTGCGTTTATGAGTGGAAATACATCCTGACTGATGGACTTGTGACTCGATCAAGGTGTACCTCACCTCTTGCCAGGTACGTCCAGATGGATGTGATGGAACATTTGATGTCTTAGTAATTTTGTAAGTGATGAAATAAAAAAAAAATGTAAAAAGCAGCTCAACAGTATGACTTTACAAGACAATTTTAAATGTGAACGCAGGCTCAACGGTTGCCTTGAAACGTGCTCGTCAAAGCACAAACACCTTTAGGAAGGTTGAGGGATTATCACACCCCGAGAACAAATTAACATGGTGTGTGAATGTGCCGGTAGACAAATCATTCTGTCTGCGAGTATAAATGTTCAACAACGCACAGACATCAGTGATCCGCTGCACACTTTTTGTGTGTGTGAGCGAGTCGGGACAGAATATTGTGAACCAAAGATGTATTGTCTCCCCTCCGCATTTATATGCAGCCAATTTATCTTGCACTGAAGCCGTATATGTGTGTGTGTGTGTGTGTGTGTATTTACGTGCGTGTGTGTGAGAGGAACAATCTGTTGGAATATGTCACAAGGCAGATGGATTAGGTGACCTCCACACAAACCATTCTGCTTCCCTAAGTGAAATAAAGTGAGGATACAAATTGGCCGTACGTTCTTTGACCACTGAGCTAATTGTGGCCTGGGAAAAATTCAGTTTTCCTTACTTAAGAGCACCAGAAGAGAATTACTCAACAGATGACTAATCAGTCTGTAAGCACAGGTCATTTTCAAAATCTTTTTCAGGGCATTGATAAAGCCATTAGGACTCATTTCTGTTCAGTAAAAGCACATATTTGTCCTGTTCACATTTTAAAAATGCCTCCATTATGTGAAATTATCCTAAAATAATTCAACAAGTCACAATTCTGGCTTAGGTAATAGTCTGTGAAATACATCTACGATCACACGTACACATATGGTATGCGTTTCAATAATCACAGGGGCTTTGCATCGACTTCCATCCATTTTTCTTTCATTTCTATAGCCCATTCTGACCCTTAGTCAAAACCCAACCTAAACTCAATTCACATCTTTGTCCTGAACCTAACCACAAACCTAAAAACAGGATCTCTTCTTATGGAGTCAGAATTATTCACGTTAATACTGAATAATTAATTACTTAGATTTTAACGTTTTTACAATTTTTAACACAATTGATCTTTATATATATATATATATATATGTATATATATATATATATATACTAAAGAGAGGAACCTTTGTATTCACATGTTTCTCGTATGCCTGTAAAGCACAAGCCACTATTGATGCACAAGCCACTATTGTAAACAGCTGCCAGATGACAGTCGCTTTTTTTCACTTTTCTTTTCTTTAAAACAAAAACAAAATGATGGAACATTGGTAAACACTACTGCCATGTGCTAATGCTAGTTGAGCAATAAAGGAAACAGCCTATCACCAAAGCTAAGCTAAACTAGCATCTCAATGCAACACAAATGCTACAAGCAAACCGTGGCTAGCACAGACATCTCCAACGCTAATGTCGGTGACAACAGTCCACATTTCCACAGACATATTTTTTCAAAGAAGCTACATGAACGATCAGGAAATCCTGAAACATTTGAAAGCTAACGCACTTTAAATCAATCTGATTTCTGAATAACCTAAGTAGCAAATAGTTTTGTGATGTCTATTTATTCCAGTGGAGTTTCATTTTTCCTTAAAAGAACCCACAACGTGATGAAAAATGCTATTGTTGTGTTCAAGTTGTGCTAAAAGGAGCTAGCTTATCATGGAAGCTGTTCAAGCCTAAAAAAGCATCTCAATGCTAAACAAGATTATTATATTTTATGAAGGCTAACATTAGCTTAGCGCATGCTACTCTTCACACATTTGCTGTCTGTATAATGTTCGGTGCGAAAGCTTACATGAAGCAGTGTCTGTATTTATGTCCATCATCTGTCGTGAACTGCTAGCAACGAGCGTCCGCTTTGTTAGCCTCTTAGCGCTCTCCACATCCTGTATGCGAAGGGAGGTTTAAAATATCCTTCCCTCTGCTCTAATGGATGCTGGAGCTGGAGTCAGGTGTGAGTGTACTTTAACTGATACCGGGGGTGAAGAAAGCACACAGATACAGACACCACGGCGCTGTAAACGGCTTCCATTTTTAACTCGGACGCTGCTCGTCAGGCTCCCCGCCAGAGCTACATATAAGAGGCGCAGCAGCGAATATCTGTGTACATGTTTCTGTTAGCATTGCAAAGGATACTGCACTGGAACGACCTCATTTCAATGGAACAGCCACAAACGCAGTTTTAGTTCTTTCAGCACAAGTTTGCAATTGTATTTTGATCACAATATTTCTAGTCGCAAAACCTGAACTTTAGGTTTTGAGAAGAAATAGCAGCAAACGTTGTGACTGGTGTAGTTCTACGGTATGATATGCTCAGGGAAAAATTACCGATAAACCATATGTTCCAATCTATCGCAGCATGTCTTCTTTCTTTGTTTGAAAGCCGAGTCACCTCGTTGACTAAGAAGTTTTCAGTTTTAGTCAAATCTATTCATGAATGGCAGTAGCTGCATTTCCAAGCAAAGAATGAAGGAGAGTAGATCTCCGTAGAAAGATCCAAATTACTCAAATCATTCCCCAAACGTACGAGCAGAAAACTTTGTAAGCGAGTCTGTTTTATTTTATGTAGCACCTTCCACATATAGAAATCAAAAATCGCTTCACAGATACAGCAAACTAAAACACAATAACACAGAGATAAGTCATTATTGCTAGTTGTGCTGTCGTTGTGTCGCTGCATTCTTCCCATGTCTTACAGAAACTACCAACATTAATGTCGGCAGCAGCTTCTTTAAAGGCTGCGACAAAATGTAGAAAAGCATTTGTTTTCGGTGCTTCCATCGTCTCCTGGGTGTGATTTCTCCGCCATCACTTGTTGCTACGCACCACCTCCCTTATGATCAGTCTCTGCTGGCCTCTTGACTCCAACAATATGGGGCCACAATCTGCTACCAGCCTGACACGCTCGTTCTGCCTCCGGCATACACACACACTAAGCTGATGCGGTGATAGTGAGGCTGCCCGTTTGAATGGCTTCCTTAGTAATGACATTTCATATCAAAATAACATCCTCTGTTGAATTAAACATCCAGCGGGAAAGAGAGATTCGGGGAGAAAAGATGAAGTACTAATGGCTGAGCGATTTGTTTGACCTCCTGGAAACCAGCAGGGTTTTGTGTAATATGGAGGCTGTAACTCTGCGTCGGACTTTACTGGACTGAAAAGACTTATGGTTGCCTCCATGGTGAGAGCGTAGCTAATTTTTAAAAATGTTTTCAGTGCGTGCTTCCTTATCACACCCAAGCTACCATTGGAAAACAGACTGGACTCTCTCATTTCACTGAAACGTTCAGGCAACAGCCCCTTCCCTCTACGCCTGCTTCATTCTTTAGTGTTCAATTCAAAGTCACAAGTTAAAAGGTAATTAGCTACGTTTCCGTTACAAATGCACGCAATGTGAATAACTTTGTTCATGTGACAAGTCGTTAAAAAACACGGTGCGCCATCGTCCTCCTACCGCCTCCTGTTGTCTTCTTCGTGGTTTACGCCGTTGGCAACATCCGTATGTTGATCCTGTGACTCGTGATGTGGAAAAACTGTTTCTGTTGCAGTTGTGCTAAATAAACCAATTTTGACGCGGCCCAAAAAAAAAACCATGTCATTCAAGTGGCGAAACTTTTTATCAGAACACTGCACTTTTTTTTTTCCATTAAGCAAATTTATCTTCGAAACATCAAATTGCGTAATTATACAATCAATGGAAACGCAGCTGCTGGCAGTCCAGAGTAGATCTCATCAAGATCCAAGTAGGTCAATGAGGTGACTCAACTTTAAAACAACGTAGGACAATTTTTCGGAATTGCCTTGTTTCCATTGAGCAAATTTATTTTCGAAATGTCAAAATTGCGCAATTAACAGACTGAATGGAAACACAACTATTGTCACCACTTCTCCAACTTCACAGCACGAGTCCAATATTTAGCTAGGATGATAAACCCTCTTACTTGTATGAATAAATAAATTGTTCATTTGCATTAACCTCGCAATGTTTGGTTCTTTTGGTTCTTGATCCAGCAAGCACATAATGAAATCCAACATTTTCTTGGAAAGGTTCAGTCAGACAGGAAGGTTCCAGGCTGGCAAAGTCACCCACCAGGTTGAAACGCTCCTAACAGACTCGCCCGCTAAAAAGATGGCGGCACGGCGTAACGCGCTTAGCGATGTAAATTCCGGCCCCGCCACACGCCTCGCACAACAGATGACATGGGAAAACAGATGAGACCGTGATGAATGCAAGATGAATGTTCAGGCAAGCGAGGAATAAAAATGCAGCATGAAGGTGAAGTACCGCTCCACTGTAAGATTAAGTGTAACAACTGTATCGAATGGATTTGGTGCGTTTTTTTATTTTTTCCCTTCTTGTTAGACCTGCATAAAAAATGAATCAGAAATGGAACAGCAGAGCTTTCTGAATGCCGTCCAGGTACGATGGGAGGAAGCGATTAATCTGGAGTGGGCTAATTGAGAAACGACTATGATAAGTTCAAATAAAGTCAACTTTGATTCACTCATTATCAGCTGCATCGGAGCTCCTGTCCTGTCCGAGATCTCCATTATTAAACATTACAGTAACACTTTTTGTTCTTGCTTAGCAAAACGAGCTTTGTCTCACCGTACAGGAACAACCTGCTCCTTCTACTTTGGGGCTGAATTCAAATGTTTAATTGAGTTAATTA
Source organism: Alfaro cultratus (assembly GCA_903066825.1). NCBI lineage: Eukaryota > Metazoa > Chordata > Actinopteri > Cyprinodontiformes > Poeciliidae > Alfaro > Alfaro cultratus. The sequence goes on from CAEFZX010028401.1 coordinate 7,942, forward strand.
CTTGCAATTAGTCACATATCAATCAAAAAGAATTTATCAATAAAAAAATATGCTATATTCTCAATTCAAAAAACATGTTTGCTGCTAATTTATAGAACAAATAGACACAACAACAAAGACATTTGCTTTTAAGCTGCTATTTAGCTTATCTAACCACCAAACTGGTTTGAAGTGCTATTGCACACATTCAGCTATCAAGTATTACAGGAAATGCTAATCATTCATAAAACTGATTCGAAACATTTTTTTTTGAAACGTGAACTCTTGACGCTGACATTAGCATTGGGGGCTAGCTGCTCTTTGTTTGTAGCTGTTTGTGGCACTGAGATGCTACTTTAGCCTTGATTGGCTTCTGTGATTGGCTACTTTCTATTTGCGCAACTCCAACACAACAACGAGAGTCTTTTCTAACATCCCATTAGATTATTTTTTTTCTTTAAGTAAAGATTAACCCCAGGGGGCCAGTACAAACAGTTTTTGCCATCTGCTGTTTTTTGCGAATGTTGCTTGTGCATCAGGTTTACCGGCGTAACAGAAACACACAAATACAAAGGTTCTGCTTGGAAGTTTTGTACGTAAAACAAAAATGCGATCGTGTAAAAAAACAACAAAAAAAAACATGTATGCATTAAAATCAATGTAATTAACGATTCAAAATTGTCTAAACTACTCAGTCTGGCAGAACGCTTGATGTTATTGTCCTGCTATGTGTTTAGGGTGACATGTTTAAGTGTTGTGCCACACATGGCTTCTTGAAGGTAGGCCTGAGAGATATATTTTGATATTATTTGACCAAAACGTCTTTTTCTGCACCAAACTGGACTTCTAATAACATTTCCTTCAACAATTACTTTCTCCTTTTACTCCAAATTTGAGATTTATGGAAGGCCTCACTAAAGGCCAATTCTACAAACTTTAGAAGGAAATAACTTTATTTGGTCATTTTGTTACATCAGCAGTTTGCTCTGGATTTAATATTGGGGTATGAAAGTGGAGGGGACTTTGTTCAGTTCTCCATGTTGTGACTCGTCACCTTTATTTATCACGTAAATCACTATTAAACATTTTGGCGTTTTTGGTCGTAGCGTAACAAAACGTTTAAAAGAAAAAACCTCAATGGGTTTGAAACCTTTAGCTGTTTTCACATAGCTAACACCCTACCAGGTGTCAAAATGACCTTAGGTTTTGAAGACAAAGTGTCTTTAATGCTCTGCTGAGTGTGTGTACAAGTGTAAAATTTGACACTAAAGGAGCAGCGACCGCCTGAAGTCACTCTCTCCTTTTACAATTTGTTTCCCTCCGTTAGTGTTTTCACACCTTTCTTCTGCTTTCTGACACGTTTTAGATTTTTCTTTTAACCCCTCTCCTTCCTTATTTTCCCCCCGCCTAAACTTTGTCCTCCTGCCTGCTTCTCACTCGTTTTCTTAACAGTCAGACTGTTTTCTCTTTTTTTTTTCTCTTTCTTCCCCTCCGTCATCTTGGTCGTCTCTTTCTGGTAACAGCGGGAAGCTAAACTCAGTTCACAGTTTCCTGTTACATCTGACTCTAATTCCCTTCTCAGAGGTAACCTTCCACGCTTCGGTTCCTGAGTGAACATCGTAGTGCGATCTCTCGTGGTTTGATTTAAACGGCCAGCGCGCGTACGCCAGGCGTTGCGGTAGCATGTTGCATTAGTTCTTTTTCCTTTGTAGTTCCTCTCCCCGCCTCTCCCACCACATGTCTCCTCATTTTGTTATCTGGTGTGCGCGCTCTCATCTTTTTGACATAGAGCAAGATTGCTCTTTTAATGACTTCTTGTACCTGTGTGCTAACTCTGTCAGCCATCTCGGCGCGTTCCCCTCCGCTTTCTGATTCTTCTTGAAGTTTCGTTGATGGCCTCAACACCCTAACCTCTTTTGAAGCCTCGGTTTGACATTTCATTTCAAAACAACAAGCCTCCCTGCTGCGCTCTGCTACCTCGCTTACCTGAATATAATGTGCTGAAGGTAAAACAAAAGCTGAAAGAGCACTGTTGCTCTTTTTACTGTCCAAACCGTACCGCAAGAAGTGAAACTGGAAACCAGGAAAACTGGGTAAATGAACTAAAACATTATTATTATTTTTTTTTAAAGATTTCTAAAAAAAAAAAAAAAAGGAAGTCAACATCGACTTCTGCGTTACCAGATGCATTGAGGTTTGTGTTACATTAAGTCACGGCAGGAAGACAACAGCAATGGCTTTAGAGAAGCAATTTATGCTACACAACAACAGATACAACTTCAGGGTAAACATAAAACCAATTTCCATTTTTAGCGCCAATAACACAGCGCCGCTCATGGTGGCAGAATGTTGGTTCACGTATGACACGTTGGTTCTGATTGGTTCCGAATGGTTCTGAATGTTGCTTGTTCGGACAATCACTCCCAATGGTTTTTGGAAGCTATGGAGATGAAACGATTTTTGCTCTCGCTTTTGTTTTTTTCCTCGGCTTTCCGACAGTTGCTATAATGCATAACCATGGCAACAGAGTATTGTTTTCACAACTCTTATAACTCTCTGTGAAGCGAATTTACTTTTGTAATTTCAAGTTGCGCGGTTGTACGGCTAATGGAAACACAGCTACTGTCATCTTACAGCAACAGCCTTTGGTCAGAGGCCTTCGCGGATTTGATGCGAGACTGACTGCTACCGAAGATCCTTCTGAAAAAACTGTTTGGATATACTGATAGTAATATGAGTTATGACAAGTTTTAATTAAATATTTTTTAATCAAACTGGATTGAATTCACATAAATATAAATTCACAGGCTAATTTATTAGGTACACCTGTTTGCTTGTTAGCATAAATAGTAAATCAGCCAATCAGATGGAGGTGATTCAGTGAAATTAGGGATCTAGATGTGGTAAACAAAAAAAATTAAGTTGAAAACAAGTGTCAGAATGAGGAAAAGAAGAAGTTTAGGCAACTTTGAAAATAGCATGGTTAGATTTCAGGTCAGAGTTTCATGTCGCTCCTCCTTATTTGCAAAGAATCCAGGAATCAGTGACTTTTGAATTTTGTTTTTTACATATTATCTTGTTTTGTGAGCATACAGAATTTCAGTCAGTTCTTTGAAGAGGAAAGAGACTAATGTTCTGCGTATTCTGTTAGCAACATTTGCTTGTCCCACACCAACCTTTTGAGCCGTAATATAAAGACAACAACTGAAAAGTCCTTGCTTCAAAGCTTGGCAGCATTTTCCTGAGCGAAACGGGTGAAAGGACACACACAGCGTTACAAACTCAATGTTAAAGCGAAACTTTGTACAAGTTTATTCTGCTAAGAATAAAAAAGAACAAGCAGCATTTCAGTTAGCCTGCCAAAAATATAGCTTATCTGGTTTTATTTCTACCATTTGTTTTTCAAAGAAGAAGAAAAAAGCTACAACTTTAAAATCTTGAAAATGCTATATTTGATAGCTGAAACCCTCACACACACCATGAAGTGCTAACCTCCAACCCTCTCTCGCTGAACAAACACACACACACACACGCACACACACACACCCCAAACACACTATCATCCTTCAAAGGAGAGGAGCTCCTTGAAAACTCAATTAGACTCAGGGGCAGAACTTGCAAAAAAAGAAACAAAAAAGAAAACAAAACATACCACTCTGACACAGCAATGGCCAAACTGGCACACACACACACACCAACACGCACACACACACTGGAGCCAGTGTTTCAGCTTCCTGACCTGCAGCTATTCCCAGAATTAAATGGACTCTGGGGTTCCAAATGAAAGAGCTTGTTCTATAGCGTGCAGCTAATGACTCTGTGTGTGTGTGTGTGTGCGTGTGTGTGTGTGTGTGTGAGCATGTACGCTTCGGGTGCTGCAGAACATTCTCAAGACAAACACGTTCATTTGTGTACAATTGAGCAACTTGTTCATGGCTTACTTTCAGCCTCTTTATTGACTGGAAAATGACCTTTAGTTTTTCATTCGCCGTTCTTAAATGGACCTGTCGTGGTTTTGGTGTAATGGCTGAGGACCTTAATGGAGACTCAGTAGAAAAAGCATAAAGAGGTCACGGTTTAAAAAAAAAAAAGAAGATAATTTACAAAACTGTAGATAAAAAGTAGTGGCAGGAAATGTGAGTTGGTAGATTTAATAAAAGGAAATGTAAAAACCTGGTTGTGTTTTCCTTCGGTTGTCAACGTCAACCCTGGATCTGAAAATTTTAACATGTTAATATTACATAATGCAGATTAATCTTACTATTTTGACCTAAAAGCCTCTCTCCCACAGAGGGTTATCTAGTTCACAGCAGCGCATTCTGGACTCGGAGAACGATGGCGAAAGGTAAAAGGTTTCTGCAACAGCAGACGGCAACGAATGCTGAACATTTTTCAGGTGTTCTGTTCGCAATGAATTCAAGTCTTCTCAATGAACTATATATATATCTATATATATATAGATATAGATATAGATATAGATACTGTATATAGATATAAATATATATATGTGTGTAAAATAAAGGTGAACAAATCTGTTCCTACTACAAGCCTAAGAAGTCACAGACACACATTTCACCACACTCGTGTGCTAATTCTTGATTAGGACGTAGTCCAGACAATCTGGACAGGCCAGGACCCGGACAGTTTGGGAAAAGATGAAATGCTCTGTGTGTGAGAGCGAATGCGTACTTTAACACACCAATTCTGGTCCACTGTATGGGTCACTAGCTATTAACCCCCAGGCAGTCACCTTGACACACTTAGAAACAACGGGACACACACACACACACACACACACACACACACACACACACACACACTAGGAGTCAGAAATGACCAGTATAAACACTCTCACCCCGAGAGTGTTTATACTGGAGAGTGTTGCTTTCATTTGCAACCAGTGTTGATCCTGACATTGATGTTATTCTGACGTAATATGTACTTTTCAGGCACATAGTGGCATTTTATAGCACAATAACTATGTTACCTTTAGTTGTTAAAAATGCTTTGAATCTCAAATATGTAGTGTAATTTAACACCTTGAAATTTTGCCTCTGTCTCTTTAAAAACTCCTGCTCTTCCTGAAACTCCGCCTTCAGGAAGTCATCACAACATGGCTCCTCTATTAACCCTTTACCTAAAAGGTAAAAAAACGTTTTTAGCAGCGCTGCACTTAGAAGTGGCTCCCATAATGAGCTCAGCTGATGTGTAGCTCCATCCGGTGTTTGCTAATTGCTGCTGGCTAGTCTGAAGGAGCTGGTATGTTTTTGGTGAGGGAATAACATATCATTTAAAACTCAAAAAATAAAACTGTACCTCTAATATTTATACATGTGTGTATGAGAAAGTACCTGTGGTGCTTTCAATGATTGGGGAATATTGGATTTCTCGGTTTTTCACCAAATTTAGGGCTGAAACTTTTGATTTCGGTCACCAGGCAACTTCTCGATGAATCTCTAGTTTGTTGTCCTCCAAACTCCATGAATCATTTATCATTTTTGCAAGTTCCTGCAGTCCAACAGACAGTCGGGAATCTCCCACCGTTCTGGAGAGACTATCAAACTCTCTTTCTCTCTGTGAGCGTAAATAAATGAGTCACTGCAATCAGTCACTACAGTCTATGTTAGCAGACACCACTTTGTGAATGTATGCTATTCCAAATCATACTTGGATGAAGAGCATAAAATTTCATTTGTTATGGATTTTTGTTATGGATTAAAAAAAAACAAAAACTCTTGTTCAGTTTAATAAAACTTTTGCTTTGTTGTGACTTTTTTTATGTGCTGCCTGTGGGACATTTTAGATTTAAATCTCTGAATACATTTGCTCTCCTTAGAGGACTTTTTTTTTTTTTTTATCCTGTTCAGAAAAAAACTCCAACTTTAAACTTATAATAATACTAAGATAGGTTGCCATTTCTTGGTCTGACTTCAACTGAGCCATGCTCTTGGCAGAAAACATCGACTGGTCTGAGAGATGTCCGAAGCTTTCGACATTCTGGTTGAAAGGTGAAAACTGAATACTTTTGCAAGGAGCTATGATCTTAGCATTTTTTTCTCTTTGACTTGATGTGCTTCATGTAAGGATATTGAAGTAAAACCTACCAAATGTTCTTAAATCAAATTTTAGTCATTTGTAAATATTTAGGTTCAGAAAAATTCCCAAATCCCTTTTAGTGTAAAGATGTTCAGCCATCACTGTACAGTGTGACGGGGGACGGTTTGTAAAGTGGGGCGTCTTGACACAGAAATAACGAGGAGTGAGAGATGATGGAGAAAAGCATCACATTTACAGAGATATAAAGCAGCAGCAGCTGTTTCCAGCCCATTAAAATGTAATTAAAGAGAACCTCATTATGTAGAAAGACAGAGAGCGATGGGGAGAAGGAGAAATAAACTGTTTTCTATTGTCCATCACTCATCTGGGCAGAAAACCATCAGTTCACTTCAATTGGAAAACAGAAATCCACTGAGGTCTGGTTGTATTTGTGCTAATTGAATGTGAGGAGCTTAATTAGTAAAGAAAGATATAATGATCCAAAGGTATGTCTGACAACAGAAAAGTTTAATCTTTTGTCTTCCAGTTCAATCAGCCTTTCTCTAAAGGATTTTGTGTTTCAGTGACAAGCCAAGTCATCTGAAAAGAGAAAAATGTTGCTACAGTTAGCTACAGCTACAATAATTAGCTACAGTCACTAGAGTTAGCTACAGCTACAATAATTAGCTACAGTCACTACAGTTAGCTACAGCTACAATAATTAGCTACAGTCACTACAGTTAGCTACAGCTACAATAATTAGCTACAGTCACTATTGTTAGCTAGTCACTACTATTAGCCACAGTTAATACAGTTAGAAGTTGCTATAGTTAGCTACAGTTGCAATAATTAGCCACAATTACTACAGTTACAGTTGGTTGGTCGGTTGGTTGGTTGGATGGATGGATGGATGGATGGATGGATGGTTTTACGTATGGATGGTTGGATGGACAGATGGATGGAATGTTTTGACAAGGAGATACGAAATAGCCTGGAAATAGAGCTTTGGAGCATGACATCACTGCTGTAGACGTACTCTGCGGTAAAAGGATATCCGATATCCAACTTGAAAACAACTTCACTGCGGTCGGTAACACAATGAAAACGCCGGAATAAAGTTTATTTTGGTCTGTGGCCTTTATAGATGGCGCCGAGCAACTGCGCGAGACGTAAACGTCACACGCAGTGACGTTCCGAAGCTCTATACAGATAGAAACAGACGCAGCTAAATGTGAAAAAAGTCTCCAATTTTTTCCACAAAAACAAACTTGCACGTCAAATGAGGATGATGATGGTAAATCACAATATTTGTCGTTAAAATACAAATACCAGTATAAAAACCGGTATTTGCCGTTGTCGTGTTTGATGCTCCTAACAAGAGTGTGTGCTCTGATGGATTCTACCCATAATGCAGTGTGAAATAACATGTTCTATTGTGACTGCTATAGAAGCATAAACACTCATCATGTCTTAGATCCAAGCACCTTTGGACATTTTTAACTATTCTATGTTGGTCCTAATCCAAAAAAAGCAGCAAAATGACATGTTTCTCAGTCAACATGTTAGAGCAACTAAAGAACTGTTACGCCTTTTCTAAAAATAGGACAAAAATTGAAGCTTATCTTAAAATATAATAAAAATTTGCACTTACTCTTCCAAAGGAAGTTACATGCTAAAGCTACGATTAAGGTTAGCAAGACAGAATTCTGTTTTAGTATCAATGTCAACAGTAGAAAGCTCATCAGTCCGATCATAATCAAGCTGAAAACTAAATCACATCTTTTTGTTTTTATTATCTGAAATAACCTTCAGCACAGACTAGCAATATATTGATCGTTTCCTTTTCTACACCCTCAGCTGTCTGCATGCGCAGCACATACAGCAACTGCAACCCTCTGTTGGACAGAGGAAATGTTTGTGTTTTACAAAGTTTTCGCTTATGGCTTATTGATCCGTACGGCTCCTGAAACCCCGGTGTCTTAAAGCCGGTGTCTTAAACGTTCTGCTTTCATGTGCTGGTTCTGAGCACTTCCACTCATACATATGCATCTCATCCATTCAGGTTATGAAATGAAATGTTTTCTCTCTTTTTTGCATTAACTTGAACTGTGGCGCAAAGGTAGAAAAGTTCAACTGAAAATAATAAGTAGCATCTAGTCTGAATCACAGACACATCCAGGTGTAGGTTAAAAAATATATATATAAAACAGAGGAGATATGTGAGTAGTGAGTAATGAATGCACACAGACTATTTTATGTCTGTGAATGAACTAAGGCATGAGTGGGAGATGATGCTGAAGGCAAGGATGAACTCAGATAAACTGGAAACTGTATGTTGGTGTGTATGTGTGTGTGTGTGTGTGTGAGAGAGAGAGAGAAAGAGAGAGAGAGAGAGAGAGAGAGAGAGAGAGAGAGAGCTGGAGTGTGTGTGCGTGTGCATGTGTGTACGGTTGTCTAATAACTAGGCCAAAGCAGTCTTGGGGATATTAGTGTTTCTGAATTGAAAAATGGTCAGAGGGGAAAATTCAACCAGAACACATGGACTCATGATACACAGAGGACAAACACGCTTCTTCCACACGTACGCTGCTAAAGTAAGCTAAACTAAAAAGCATCAAAAAGTCTGAAAACAAACCAAGAGTAATAAGACTGCATGAAGATGATGTGAAGAAATCTACAAATTAAAAATATGAGTTGATTCTGTCATTATCAAAATGTTCTCTCATTTTACCTGCAGTTGAACAGAGATGTACAGTAGCTAAAATAAAAACCACGTCTGTTAAGTGGCTTTTTTTACATAATAATAATAATCTGATTGCAAAGTTTACAGATGAAACTATAATCTTTTTGTACAAATTTAGTGGTGCTCTCACACCTCTGCTCCTCAAAGTTTCCACATCACAGCACTGATACTATAACAGCACTGACTTCTCATTAGCTCGACTTTAAGAACTTATTTTCCACATTTAGTGCTTTACAAAAGGAAATGATGAACAGTCTATACAGTAAGTAACTTTTGGCTCCATACATTCCCAGCAGGCCTTTGAGCTTCCTGGCTGTGCAGCATAAAAAGCCTGAGCACCAGAGGAGTGTTTGAAACATTTCTCCTTTATACAATCAGCTAAAACATATCTTTACAAAGTTGGTTGTTTTTTATTTATTACACTAAGTAAAATTTCAGATACGCATTAGAACATTTAATGAGTCAAACGTGACGAAAAGTATTAACTGGTCATTAACAGCGGTTGGTAAAGGGTGCTGTGGTGGTGCAGGGGGGAAGGACAGCCCACATAAAGAGGTTTTAGTCCTGGACGCGGCCGCCGCAGGTTCGATTCCCGGTCTGGTGACCTTTGTCTTCTCTTTACCAACTTTCCTGTCTGAGCATTTTCAAATAAAGGTGAATTTCAAATTAAGGTGGAATTAAATGTGTTGGGGAAACAGACACAGAAGTGTTTTCACTTAACCCGATAGAAAGTATAAATGGCCTTCATCTCCTATTCTGTCTAACAGGGGGTGGTCCGACGCCGTCATTCATGCACTGGCGTCTTGTTATGAGCAAAACCCACGAGATGTATTGACGCCGGCAGTTTCACAGAAGCCCGGGTGGAGATGGCAATGCAGGCTGTGTGAGGTGAAGGCGGTGAATTAACGACACGGCGGTCTTCTATCACCGTCCGCCGAAGATGCATCCAGGCCGGCCGCTAGCGCAAGGGTCACCTGTGTTTCCACAGCGGGTGGGGGTCTGATGCGAAACCACCCTGCCTGCGGAACTAGAATGTGCAAATAGGAAGAGCAAGGGGAGCCATTATGAAGAAACACCACCTGTCACAGCAAACCGGTGTTTGCGGGTACCTGAGGTCATCCGCCCACGTCGCTGTGGAGAATCCAAGCACTTCGCTCCGGATGGCAGATGTCATGGGGTTCATTAGTGCCTCACACACTCATATAGCAATCCTTGCTTAGTGTCGTCGGTCCTGATCCAGCAGAACCTTCTACAGGTGTGGCTGACAAAATGCGTCTAATGCTCGGTTACTTTTACACCTGTCTGCAGCCAACATGGCAGGCGGTTCTACAAACGAACCCAGAATAAAACAGCAGTCAAACAACATCACGTTCCTTTACATCAGGAGTAACAAATTTCATACATAATGCTGGTGTTATGTCAGCTTTTTCTGTGTTAGACTCCCAGGATTTTATTCCTACAACTCATTTATCTCCCTAATCCCGTTTTTTATTCATTTATTTTTTTTCTCCGTTTTTGCAGATTAGCTGACACGTCACATCTCCTCGCCTGCCAACTCCTTCAAAATTAGATCCGGGATGCTCGATGTTGAAAGCTCACAAATCACAGCTTGGAGGGGCTCACACGCAGTACACGCCGACCTCCAGCCCAACACAGGATTTTCCCTGAAATCCGGGACATTCTTGTCTGCGACCTCTGACAGTTTTTTTCCGCCTGGTGCAAAACTGGGCTTAAAACGTTTCGATCCAAATCAGGCTTTGACTGGAGCCTGGGATCCGGCGCTGGTTCCAGCCATACGAACCGTCGTATGAAACAGATTTAGATCAAAATTATGCAACAGGTCCTAATACATGCAGTGCAGAGGAACCCCAGTCAGCTCATCATCTTTTGAACACAAGTCAAATCATTCACTGCTGCTAGCTTAGCCATTTACAATGGTTACACTTTATCTGAAGGGGTGTGAGGAACACGTGTCATTAACATGAAGGAGTCTTCATGAATCATGTAGCGTCAGCCGGTAAATAGACATTTTTAATGCAAAGTTGCACTAAAAGTTGACTTAAAAAAAAAAAAAAAAAGTCCATTAAAAAAGGGTCAACTTTTCATTAAAAGTGTCATTATTTACACTTCATTAAATGAAGTGTAAAAGTCTGAAGTGGGCCCCCCCACTTTCTTCAAATCAGACAGAGTTGGTGTCACTTTGTGCTACATTTGTGCAACAAAAATGCTTGTCTGTGCCGCTATCATTTTAAAGACTTTAGGAAATGTTTCCAGAGGTCATGAAAGGTCATCCTGCCCTCTCCACCTTCTTCAAATCATACAAAAATTGCCGTCAATCAACTCGACTGTGTTTGTGGTGGACTGTGCAGCACAAAATTTTTGCTTGCGCCGCTTTAACTTTTACTAAATCAAAATGACCTTTAACCTCTCATTAATATCTTCAAAACCAAAGCAGCACAAAAGAAACATGTTGCTGCACAAAAGCAGCACAAAAGCTTAACACCAATTTTGTCTGGTTTGAAGAAGGCGGGGGAGACAACTTCACTTCACTCAGGTGTTGATAAGACTGTTCATCACAAACTGAGACGGAGATGAGAGGGAAGCCATGTAACTGTAGAGGAATAAATATATATCTGTATGTTATGTAAGGATGTACGTTTATGTAAAATATATATATGCATATGTGTGTTCATTTTGCTTTGTAGAATTATTCTTAGCTGAACAATAAGCTGTGCTTCCATTTTGATTACGCCAGCTATTTTTCCTTGGTTATGGTGTTCTATAGTTATTGTGCTTCCTTTGGTTATTTGCTGCTGTGACATATATGTTATTATGCAGCAAGTGGGAAGCTAGGTATGATTTGCACATCCAAAATAAAAATATATAAAAACATGTCAAGTCTTATGCTCACTCCTTCACATAAAGTATCACCAAAGCAACCATCCCATTTACTTTCTCAAGCTTTTGTAATTGTTAAAAGAAATTGTTTCAATAATAAAAGGCTACATGTTTCAATTTCTTGCCCTTCAGAAAAAAAAAATAGTCTTGAAGCGCCTCTAGCCAAAAGCCAGTACCTAGGCTGGGACACATTACATTGCACTTTAGTCAGGGCACAATGTCTTCTCTGGAAGCTGCTCACACTTGTGGCAAACTCTTTCGTTCTGTCTGCTGTCATTGGATTTCGCAGTGTTTCTCTCTCCTCTGTGTTCCAGGCCTTAAAGGCGGCACCAGGCGGATTCTGCTCTTCAACTCGGATTATGCACATCCTTAATCAAGCCTTTCAGATGCACTTTGAAACGTTTAACCTGGGGCAAGACAGACATTGACATCTTTATACATACACACACACACACACACGCACACACACACACACACAATACCTGACGCTATAAGTTCAAACTAGGGAAGACTGATTGCTACTGGCCTGAAGCGAAGGCAAACACAGTTTACTTTTTTTTTTTTAAAATCAAGTACAAACAGTTACACCCTGAACTCAAAGTCTTTTCATCTCTGCAAAACATCAAATGAACTTGTGTAATATGACTGAGGTTGCTAGTAGTGGAAAGTCCAAGAAACTGATTTAAGCTCTGAAGAACTTCTCTGTAGTTCCACCAGAGCAGCAACCAGCCGTCATACGGAGTCGAACCAAAACCGCTGTGATACAGGTACCCACTAACTGCTGGTCTGGTGTACACTAGACCACCAGACCTAGTGTGGGTTCAAACCCACAGTGACAATGGAAGTTGAGAAAAGGCAATGCGTAGACTGACATAGACATAGTTTGGTTTGTAAAAATATGTCTACAATGGACGCTTACGGCCGGAAGTGGTGGCATCACAAGTGGTATTATCAGGAAGTTAGTGGAATGTTCAACAAAATGTTGAGTCATTAGACTCACAAACACCTGATCTTTATTCAGGAAGAACAGCAGGGAATCCACAGTCCAAAGGGGCGATGAAAACCGTGAAAAAGGTTCACTAGACGAGGTCAGAAGAAAGGCTGGACAGAAGATGTAAATCGAGACAAATGACGTAAGGGGCAAAGGCCAGGTGTAAAACATAAGGGTTTTTACACCCTTATGTTGTAAAACCCCTTATGTTTTACACCTGAAATTAAGAGACCACTTAAATGATCAGTTTCTCTTACTTTACTTTTTATAGGTATAGGTTTGAATAAAATGAACATTGTTTTTTTATTCTACAAACTACTGACAACATGTCTCCTAAATTCAAAGCAAAAATTTTGTATTTATTAGCAGAAAATGACAAGTGGTCAAAAATAACAAAAAAGAAGCAGCGCTTTCAGACCTCAAATAATGCAAAGAAAACAAGTTCCTATTCCTTTAGAAACAACAACACTAATGGTTTAACTCAGGCAGAGTTCAGAAATAAATATTTGGTGGAATAACCATGAGGGGTTTAATGGGGTTCAGTGCAGTGGCTCTTCATTTTTTCCAGAGCTGTAGCCAAGAATATGTACACATTTCTAATGGAAACAAACAACATTTGAATTCCTTGCCTACCTTTTTGTTTTTATCCATCTCACTGATATGATTCACACCAAATACTGTACACAACCATTTATAGTTCCTTATATAACGCCAAACTTTCATAACATCCCTGTACTGGAAGGTAAAGTATCTGACTTCTTGCTGCCCGAGCTGAGTTTAGTTCTTAAACTTTGCTTTTGATTTGCCTCAAAAGCACTTCCATCGATACGGCCCGGTAAACAGCCCGTCTACCGAGGGCTCTCATGTAGAGGATTTCAGCGCGCTGATGGTGATCTGATTCCGCATAGCGTGAGCCGTCTGGTAATGTGCCATTCTTCGGGAGTCATTCAGCAAACACAGAGGTTAAAGTCAGCCGCACACACCCTGCATCTGGCCCTCTGCCGCGCTCTTCCATGTGCTTCACCGACTCCATCAGCCCACCAGCCTCTTCAGTCTCACTTTCCATGAGCCCCCTCAGCTCCTCAATAACAGCTCTGCAACACGGGGACAGAGCCGAGAAAATGGATTTTATTTGTGCTCTTGCGTGGGTGTGTATGTCACCGTGTAGCTGTGTGCATATGAAACGAGTAGAGGAGGACGAAGGAAGGAGGGCTGTAGATGGAGAGAAAGATTGCAATGTCCATGGAGACACACAGAGATCACGTTTCAGGTAATAGTTTTCCAATTTGTCTTCCGTACGCGCCAGCATGGTGAGGCTGGTGTGTGTGAAGGAAAACATGTATGTGGAGTTTATTTGGCATTAATATTTTCTGCTGGAATTCAGCATTGCATTGTGTTTATATGTGGTTTTTTTCCAACACGTTACATAGCAACACAAAAACTATTTTTGGAGAGAGCTGAACAGAAAATATTTAAAGAGGAGACAGTAGATGCATTTCCACTGACCGCATATTTGCTCAATTTGATATTTCGAAAATAAATTTGTCTAATGGACCCACGCCAATTTTTTTGCTGAAAAGTTTTGCCGCTAGGATGAGGTATTTCTTCAGCTGTATCAAATTGGTTTATTTAGCAAAAATGCAACAGAAAAACTTTTTTTTCGGATCACACAAGTCACACAATCAACTGGATGTTACGACTGGTAGAAAGCACAAAGAAGACGACGACAGGGAGTAGTCGGAGGATTTCACAGAATTCTGACTTTATTTGAACCACACCTCTCACCTAATGTCTGATCTGGATGGATGGATGGATGGAGGGACGGACGGACGGACGGACGGTTGGATGGATGGATGGATGGATGGATGGACAGATGGATGGATGGATGGATGGATGGATGGATGGATGGATGGATGGATGGATGGATGGATGGATGGATGGATGGATGGNTGGTTGGATGGATGGATGGATGGATGGATGGTTGGATGGATGGATGGATGGATGGATGGATGGATGGATGGATGGATGGATGGTTGGATGGATGGATGGATGGATGGATGGATGGTTGTTTGGATGGATGGTTGGATGGATGGATGGATGGATGGATGGTTGTTTGGATGGATGGATGGATGGATGGATGGATGGATGGATGGTTGGATGGATGGTTGGATGGTCGGTCGGTCTATGGGTCTAAAAATCATTTTCATCTTTGCTCCATTCTCTCTCCAGCATGTCTTCACTGAACCTGATGGTTGGAGTTACAGCCGTTGTTCAACACATTGACATGACAGAAACGTCTCAGATTTGCTTTGGAGTTGAGCTTAAGGTCATTTCCATAAAAATGAATAAACAATTACTCAACCATTTGTTATCTCGCACAGCAAAGGCAACATCAATTGCTGTCTGCATTGTGTCCTAAAAGCCTTTTTTAAGCCTCCATCCACCCTGATTTGAAAAGGCCGTAGCAAGCCTCATTTACATTCAAGGTCTTTAGGCTAAGGAGGCTCTAATAGACGGTGATGGTATATATTACTGGTCTGCTGCTTTTCATTATGCGGCTAATGATTCCCTGTCAAGTTGTATTGAAAACGAACGCAGGGGGAAAAAAAATGAGAGTGGGCGGCAAGAGGCACAATGACACGAGAAAGAGAAGGAGAGAGAGAGGAAGGCGACTTCAGGGTAAATGTTAGAACATTCAAAGCCAAGAGTTCAAGCAAAACATCCAAATGTGAATACAAGAGAACAGATACAATAGCACACACAAATAAAACAATGCTTAATGGAGAAGAAGTTTAGCACATTAGGATCTCCCTTGCCCCTGTCTATGCTTTCATTGGTTCGGGTCTCGTGGCATACTTCTAGCAGCTACATGAGTAAAAGCTAACAAAAAACTGTTGGATATCTTACTCCAATTGAAAGTTTCCATTTGACAGGAAAAACTCTAGAGTAAGTATATAATGCTTTAGCAAACTATCTCCATAAGAGTTTGATGTCAGACAAGAAAGTCTTTCCTTCTTAAAGGGGCAGTGTCATATAAAATTGACTTTTTAGAGCTTTTTACATCATGTTATGTTATTTTTCCATCAAAAACATACCTTGAATGCATCACAAATCCTTTCATCTCCCATGGCAACCCTTCATCTGTGCAAATTTTCACAGATTACCCATCCCCCTCTGCCAAAGCGGAGCCAGCATGGAGCTTGGATAACGATGCCGTATCGCTCACCTGCTCCGGTACGGAGCTCCTCTGATCTTAGTCAAGGGAGTTTGTCTCTTGGTCTTACTAGAATGTCAATAGCAAGTCTCTCCACCCAACTACACCTGATACACATGCACACGCACCCGTCCGCACATGGGCCCCATTATTCACTGGTAATTGCTATGTCAATACGAAGCTAAGCAGTACTGTAGCTGTCGCTTAAACACAGAAGCGGGCACACTCGCTATCCTTTAATCGTCCTTCCTCGGATTGCTTAGCACCTATCTTCACACACACACCGTCCCACTTGTGCATCCGCCCATTTAGACTCCCCATGGATTCAATCTGCCACTCTCTTTTCACCCCTTCGCCTCACCGTCCTCTTCCCCCTCAGGTCTAAACGCGCATAAACACACATGGGCAAACGTAGCGTCGCACGGAAGGTCAGAGACGAGGTTCACGAGTGTCACATCTTTCTCACCCCTCCTCTTTTCACTGTCCTGCCCCCCCCAAGACTTGCACAGTGAAAAGCCATTTACCCTGACACCTAACTGCACTTTGTACTGACCTTTTACCCCCCATTTCTTTGGCTTCGTGATGTTTGCCTCGTCTTAATTTGCCATTTCTTCTTTTGGAAGTGGAGATACAGTTGTAAAAAGAAATTAGGATACTGTGTGGGACTGTGCATGTTCTTTAACGAATTGGGACATACTGCTACTTCAATAAACAATTACGCGACCATTTTGTTATCTCATACAGAAAAGACAACATTAATTGCAGAGCGACTTTCTACATTTAACTAGCCAGCTACTTGTTTGTAAAAATAGCTAGCTAGTTGCATAAACACTTAGTTGACTAAATAGATATCTATCAGTATACTTAGATGTTTAAATAGCTATCCAGCTAGCCATCTAGCTGGATAGTTATGGAGAAAATTTAATTGAAGTTTAAATAAACAATATCAATTAAAGAAAAGGCCCTTTAAAATTTTCATTTTAATTAAATCCAAAACTGAATTTCTGGTGAGAATTAACTCCTATCTGTCATTATGACACTGGTCTCCTCTCCTCTGAAATGACGACATCCATGTAGTTTGCCAGTTTGTTTTGAAACCTAATCCTTCTGTAATCTGCCCCACAAATATATTTTTATTGATCTTTGTGATATTGTTTGTTTAGTGATCTAACAAACCTCTGTGGCCTTCACAAAGCAACTATATCCACACCTAGGATTGTAATGAGACAAAAGGTGAAAAGCTGTAAGCGTTCTGAACATTTTTGCAGGCCACTGTGTGCTGCTTTATGTACAGACTTCAAAGTGTTTGTGGGAAATGTGTGAGTGGCGCTCAACAAAATCCAGCCAAACCCAATTAGAAATAATTCCCTCCCCCCCTTCACGTCACACAGCTTGACAACTGCATTCGTCTCGGCCGTGACGTTGACTGGCTAATGGTTGGATCTCCTTCAGCTGACAACAGTGATTTCATGTCACCATGCCAGGCAAATCAGTCAACCATCACATCGTACCAGCAATAATGATACGAGATCTACCATCTCTTTGAAATGTTCCTGCAGTGATCTAAGAGAAGGTTAGGACGACTTTCTGAACAAGATCAGCTTTGAACTGTCACATTCAGGGTCTGGTATAAAATATCCCAAAGGAATCTGTAGTTGTGTTTTATCTACAGCTGTGTTGGATTTGGTTAGTTTGGTTGACTAAGAAAAGTGTTGTGTCTTTAACAACACAATACGATAATTAGTTTAGCTGCATCATTAGAACACCTGTGTAATGATCAGCACCTCCTGCAACCCTTGAGATTAAGAAAGTATGGATGGATGGATGGATAGTTTGTAACGACGTCTTATCCAGCTTAACTTAAACTACTCCCTTACTTTTTCGGCCCCACATAATCTTCCTTGACATTTTGCCGCCTTCGCCCTTGATTAATTTCTCTTGACTCATCTTTTTCTCATGAGTCTCTTCTTCTTCCTCTCCCGCCTCCCCCCTCGTTCAGCGTCTCGTCTCTCCTCTCCTCTCCTCTCCTCTCCTCTCCTCTCCTCTCCTCTCCTCTCCTCGCCTCTCCTCTACCGTCCGCCCCGTCCTCGCTCTCCCCTCCCCTGACCTGCTCTCCTGGCTCAGGCCCAGCTAAATTACCAGTTCTGCAGAGCGATGGTGACAGAGTGCAGAACTTAATTACACACTGGCTGACAGCAAGGACTATGTGTTAGATTCTCTCCCCTCTCATCCCGCTCTCTTCTCTGTGCTCCTCCACCTCATCCTTTCTCCTCATGTCTTCTGTTTCCTTTTCATTTCCCTTTTTTTTTCTTCTCCATTCTCTCAACGTCTCTCTCCCTGTCTCCCTCCACCTTGTTAATGACTAGTTTTGGAACTGTGACCCATATCGGATTTGACATCCAGTGCCTTGCAATGGCATTCCATCCTCTTTAACTTTTTCACATTGGGTTTTATTACGTCCACAAACTTTAATGTATTGTTTTGGGGTTTTATGGTGGACCAACACAAGGAGAAGCATCAATGTAGAGAAAAATAGTTTGTGGTTATCAAAATGTCCTACAATAAAATTTAAAAGAGTGGTGTACAGTTGCAATTAATCCACTTTACTTTGAAACCTCTAAGTAAAATGCTCAACAAACATGGACAAATGTGCTCTGATTAGTTTGGATTTATGGCCCAAACCAAAATTCCGGTTTCTGTGGCGCGTTTAATAAGCCTTCAACACATGCAGTATAATGACAACCAAACGAGAATTTGCTACATAAAGTTGTATTAATCTCCTTATTGTAGTGTAAATAGAGGAGCAGATGGTTTAACCTGTTGAGGAAGGAAAGAAAGTAAGTAGGGTGTAGCAGGTAAGACTGCATCAAGGGCAGCGCACAGTATGCTGCGCCACTCCCATCAATCACATCCCAGACGATTTGCACCAGACTCACACAACAAACGACAAGACGGTGTTGGAAGACGTTAAAAGCTGAAATTGGGAGAAATTACGCAAATTATGGTAAAATCATGATAAAGTAATATGTTGGGTTTAATTCGGGCTCAGGCCAGTAAAGTTAGTTAGACGGGTCGGATCTGGCTCAAACACAAAGCCTATGGACCCGGGTTGGATTTTTAGGCCTGAACTAACGACATGTCAATCACGTTTTGTGGAGGAAAACCAACATCACCCTGAACACAAAGCCTTTCTTCAGCTCAGACAAAGAAATGCCTGGACGAATAAATTCAGACTACTAGCATGACATTGACCCTAAACATACAGCCAGAGCTACATTGGGAAGAGTCTTGACGATAGTTTGGCCCAGTCACAGTCCACACATCTATTTTTTATACCTGCTTATCCCTGCAGAGTCACGGGGAGGCCGGTGCCTATCTCGAGTGATCGCCGAGTGAGAGGCGGGGTACAGGCCTGACAGGTCGCCAGGGCAACAAAAAGAGACACACAAGGACAGACAACCATCCACACACTGACACCTAAGGGGAATTAGTCAAATTATTCAACTATTCTCAATTCTGTGGGAGGAAGACAGAGCACCCGCAGAGAAACCATGCATGCAAACTTCATTCAGAAAGACAAGCAGGCCAGGATCTGAACCGGGGAGCTTCTCGCCTCCAGGCAACAGAGATACCAACTGTGCCACCATGCCCAGGCAAGACCTTCATTCAGCTGATAATCTGCAACAAGACTTCAATACTGATGTGGAATGATGTGTACTCTGAGGAGGGGCAAAATCTCATCTTCCAAATCTAGAAAGCTGGTTGTAACGAGACAGCATATCGTCACCTTCCTAAAATAATGGCCTAAGGCAGTTTTTGCCTGGAGTGATTTTTCTTTTGTCCAGATAATCTTTGTGAAATCTGTATATAATGAACCGGTTCTGTTTGAGCAGGTGGCCATAACATTATATCTGATTGTGTGTTTAATTTGGCTGGTATTGGATATTAATTTTATTAAAAAATATCACAAATCATGAATCATTGCACATTTGGAAAATCCAGAGCTAAAAGTCTAAAGTGAAATGTAAACATTGCCTGTGATCAGCATGGATTACACTGTTTGTGTTACCGAGGTGGGTGGAACATTGTCTCAGAAACACACAGAAAGAGCAGCAAACACACAAAGCTGCTCACATTAAGCTCAAACAGCAGAGAATCAATCGTCTTTGGGGATGGATTGCTAGAAATAATTCCATAAGTCTTCTTTTTCTTTTATCGGTATGTGTAAGTACATTAACAGCTTTTAATGCGCGTACGTGTGTGTGTGTGTGTGTGTGTGTGTGTGTGTGTGCACGCGTGTGTGTGTATGTGTGTGTGTGTAGTGGTGCCTTTTGTTGGTACATTTAGGTCAGCGTCTGTCTTCGGCTGCCGAGCCTGTGTGTTCGTTTTTTGTTTATAGAGTACGTGTTCCAACATTAATTTGTTTCCCAGGCTTATTTGTCCACTTCCAATTTATTCTGTGTATTTATTGCTGCTGCTGCTCCAAATGCGCTCCTGTGTTTTCACTTGCCTGTGCATATATGTTGCTGTACGCTTCCCGCATGCTAAGCATACACAATGTGTTCAAGCCGCAGCTGTTTTGGGGGTTCATCTTTATTGGCTTATAGTTCATTTGAATGTTTTTTTTTCCAGTTTGCTAATTATTTATACTTCCATCACTCAGCTGGTTGTGGTTTAAGAAGAAGAAGCAAAAAAACAGGGTTGTGTATCGATGGTATCCAACTTACGATCAGAGACTAAAACTTTGTTTACATGAGATCACTAAAAAAAGTCAAAAATTGGAGAAAAACGATGTCAGTAGGGGTAAAAAGATTGACGATTACCGATCTTTTACAAAGCATGATGTGTTGATTCCAGTTTTGGATGACACCAATTTATTTTGTCTGAAATGTTGCTAAATATAACAAGAAAGTTGCAGAGTTGCAAAAAGCGGGATGACTACAGTATTGTTGACTGAAAAAGTGCAGACATGACGTGGTGGGCGGGGCTAACAGTCAGTCAAACCTCTCACAGCAGAGAAAAAGAGAAAAGTGAGTGATTTTTAGACCTTTACTGGGGCAGATAAGATCGGCTTCACACAAATCGAACCATCACAGATCTCCCAAAATTAAGGAAATCGGCACCAATAAATCGGTGCATCCATAGAAGTCAGACTTCTGACTTTTTCATCTCAAATTTCTGCCTTTTTTCCTCAGAATTCTGACCTAATGGTGCGTTCACAACAAACACATTTTGTGCGTCAAAAACGCCTCTGACATTTCGAGTTCAACGCGTGTTCACTTTGAATGCAGACGCTTGACATTTTGCTCTACACCCAGCGTCTTGCGCGTCTGGTTTCTGTTCAAAGTCTATCTGGAGTCGCGTCGACAGCGCATCAGACGTGTCACGATCGCTCCAGCCGTTGTTTTCCGTTGCCGGCTTATTTGTCGGACGCGCTTGACGTGTCAAACGCTTCAAATCGTGCTGCGACGGGCCCTCGTCGTGCCTCCACACAGACTGACTGTAAACCAGATGCACCTGATGTGTGAAACGTGATTGGTGGGAACGAACCATTAATCTCTTGAGTTCTGAGAAATAAAGACAGATTTTTTTTTTTTTTTTTCCAGTGGTACTTCCTCCTTCATAAAAGGGGCTTCCTGGTGCTGAGGTTTTAGCAGGCTATCAGAAAGTGAATGCATCAGTAAATGGTTCAGTCGGTCTCACTGTAAACCTTTACTTCTGAAGGCGATTAGCTTCTCCAAATGAAGGGCTTGAAGATTTATATGAGGAACAATGGCTCATATACAACACCTCCCACTTCACCATGACAATGCAAGACCAACGGCTAAACTGGAGTTTCAGTATTTACCAGTTTTTGGAAAGGTTTGAATCTTACAGCGTTCCTAAGTTGTTTAAAGACTTTTCTAAAACATTTTATTTCAGGGAAAAAGGTGAGCTTTCTTCCAGAAAGAGACTTCCATAGCAATAAAATCTACCCAACACATTTAGTCTGAATTACCTAAGAGAAGTAAATAGGTCTTGGCAAATTGAAATAGATTATAGGACCTATAGCACTGCTTATTAAAAGGATTTCATAGATGTACATATTTGTGTCATCTCTGTGTGTTGATCACAGAAAACTCATAACAAATTCAAACTTGTGCACCTAATCCTATTAAAAAA
The DNA here is from genome assembly GCA_903066825.1 of Alfaro cultratus. Taxonomy (NCBI): domain Eukaryota; kingdom Metazoa; phylum Chordata; class Actinopteri; order Cyprinodontiformes; family Poeciliidae; genus Alfaro; species Alfaro cultratus. The sequence continues at coordinate 29,965 of CAEFZX010028401.1, forward strand.
AATCAATCAAAAATCCTGGCACTCGCATGTTGCATAATCACCGCACCGTGACAAACGATCAGTTCAAATACATCATTAAAAGTCACAAATTAATTTGAGATTCATCTCGACGGAACCTTAAGTAAACCAACTTCAGCTCCAAACTGGGTTCAGATCGCAAAGTCAATTTGTGCATGTTTTTATTCGTCTTTTTTGCACATTCTGGGCGTGTGTGTGGTGGGGAAGGGGGCAATTATTGGGGGCTGCATATACTCTGTTTCCCCTGGGTCCCTTGTCAAATATCATTAGCGTCAATAGCACACAGGCACACACACAGAAACTACACCAGAAGAAATGGTTTTACATGAGCTCTTCCAGCATGTGAATAGGCAGGCATGTAATATCATGAAATGTAACCGTAATAAGCCACATAAAGACAATGTTCCACACTCTAATCACAGCAGCCCACTGAACTACACACACAGGTAACAGTTAGATACAGAGGGTTATTTTAAAGGGGCAGTATTATGTGTATTCCATTTTATATCACAATAAAGTAACTATGTTACCTTCGGTTGTTATAAAAATGCTGTATATATCAAATATGACTTAAAAGAAATTTGACCTTGTAATTTAAAGCCTTGAAATTGGGCCTCTGTCTCTTTAAGAAACTCCTGCTCTTTCTGAAACTCTGCCTTCCAGAAGAAGGAAGAGTTTAATAGAGGAACATGGCTCCTCTATTAACCCGTTAACAATGTTTTTATCAGCATTTCACTGAGAAGTAGCTCCTACAATGAGCTCAGCAGATGCTCAGTTCCACCAGATGTTTGCTAATTGATGCTGGCTAGTCTGAAGGAGCTGAGGGAGGGAGGGGAGCTCTGTGAGGCGGCAGCTCGGAAGCTTGGCATCTGTCCTCAAAGGAGGAGCTCTGTTCCCCCAAGGACTTTGCACAGCTAAATGGTTGCCATGGAGATGAAAGGATTTCTCAAACATGCATGGCAGGATCAAAGCAACAGTCCATGTATGTATTTGAGGAGTGAAAACATTATAACATGATGTAAAACTCAAAACAGTTGACTTCATGCAATACTAGCACTTTAACTGTTGATACTTTTACCTCTTTAGTGTTAATATATGAAGAAATGAATGACTTATGCATTTATTAAAAGTGTCTATGTTCATTTTTACATTGCTGAGGTAAAATAAAATGTACAGTTTTCCTAGTTTGGCTTAGTTTATTTTGCACACCTAAAATACAAACCAAAGATATTAAAAAACATAATAATCATCATCATAATGCAGGAAGAGGCAAAAGCCAAATGGCCTTATAAAATTCTGACACCCAAATAGCACAGAAAAAATATATAATTATACACAAGAATACATCAGTTGATCATAAATGTATAAAATACATTTAGTAATCATTACATTAAAGAAATCCTGCATTTGCATAGAGTATGAATGTATTCTGCACAGTAGACAGAACAATAAAGACGTGAACAAGGGGACGGCCGAGTCAGGCTTCATCAATATTCGAGTGCAGACCTGGAAAATGAATAAATCTTTAATATGACCTGCACAGTGAAGACATGGGAGCAGCCATGTAAGGTCTGTGGAGGGAGGTAAGAGGCATGAAGAGTTAAAGTTGCATGAGGTTGGCACTGGCCCACTTATTAACAGCAAGACATTTGTGGATGAACTGGGGGTAAATGTATTATTATTTGCTCCAGTTTAACCACTAGTGTGGAGGATAGTTGGGAAAAGTTGCCAGGTGTGACGGATTTAATCACTCTGTAAGTGGAGGGGAAGGTGTCAGTACTCCCGTTAATGTCACACAAAAATGGGACAGAAACATGCGTAATACTTATTTTTAAACTGTCAATCATGAGATAATCAGTTTTATTGTAGAGAAAAGAAAACAAAAACCAAAACTAATTCCAAGTTGTCACCTCAAGTTGTCGAGAAATGAAGTTTTGAGTTCTAGTAGCTGAGTGGGTTAGCCTAGCATCAACAAAGTAGCAGTACTGTCAGACTAAGTGTTGTAATGTACATGGATAACAGTGGACAGAGAGTAGCCATAAGTCAGTTACGCTGTCGCAGTATAAGCAAGTTTTAAAAAGTTACAAAATAAGTTTTTCAAGTTACGTTTCCAACAGTTTAAGTCCATTTATTGAGATGCCAGAGGAAATATCAATTGGACCACAGTTTGTTTGGATATATAAGGCAAAGATGAATGAAGTGCTCTCTCAACCCTGCCTGTTGATGCTCCCTGGTGGTCTGCTGGTTGAAAGCACCCTACTCAATGCTGTCAACAAGTTATTGATTAGTTTTTAGTTTAAAATATCTGAAATATCTGAACTCCTGCCAAACTGGCTGCGTCGCATTTCCTGTTTTACAATCTTCACACCGTTGTTGTTTATTTTTATGCCGTCATGAAACTTGGAACTGCTGCTGCGCAAATTACTCAACAGGTCGTTGCTAGGTAACCAAAGAACGACTGAGTTAGGCGATTCCACCAACACAGCTAAGCTCGCCGTGAGAGGTGGAGCAACTGAAACCTTTCCTCTGCCTACATCGCCCAGAGTGCCGTGCGGTTCCGGATCAGAATTCAGTGAATGTTCTATGTACTGAATATTGAATATTCTCTCACGTCTGTTATTTATTGATATCAATCCAGTCCTACGCTATCGTAACTGTAAAAAGTGACATTGTTTTTGCAGAAGGTGCTATAGATTTTTTTGCAAACACTATTTCACCAAGTAACTGTGGTATTTTTACTTCATAAACAATTAAGCGTACACACCTAAGGAGGATTCTTAAAAGCATATTCTAGGTTAATACGACAGATTGTGGGTTATTTAAAGTAAGGGCTTTCTATTGTGATTGTTGTGACTGAAGAGAGGGTCTGGGGAACACTCCACGCCAACAGGGACTTGTCCTCATGCAGCCACGCTAACACACTGTTGTGCGTGCGAGCGTCGGTTGCTTTGTGCGCTGAACAAACGCACTCACATTCAGCCACTCGACTGCAGACACGGTGAGTGCTGCAAGGAGAAAAGTCAAGTGGATTTCTTTGTGTGACAAAGGCACTTGTGTTAATTAGTCACGCTGAAGAGAAATGTTAGGTAGCGCTGGTGGTAAACACAGAAAAGGGTTTTGTGTTTTATTTCATCCCAGGCGTAAACACATGGTCACAGAGAGGGCGGTAATGTCATTCTACATATGTCATTTAGGTTATGTCTGCCTATGACATGCTAATTCTCCCAGCGCCCTGCTGCAGAGCAGAATACTGATGATAACTATAGGTTTTACTGTCAAGTTGTCAACATACCACAACTGTCATATAGAAAACAAAAAGGGACGCAGTGCTTTGCAACCAATTAGACAACTAGCTAACTAGATAAGGTTTAGTTAAGAAAAAATAAGGAGGGAAAGGGAAGTAGGTCAGTTATGCTAGCTTGACTTTAACTACCTTAATATGCAGATGTGCTGCAGAATTCAGTAAAATTAAATAAATAAACGGTGATCTACCCACAAACTCTCTGACAGATCATCAGTAGCAGGAGCTTAGATTAGTGTTCAGACAATCACTTATTAATAATCGCAAAAGAAACATAAAGCCTGAAAACATAAAACTTAATGTCCTGTTCTTAGTGTGTAGAAAAAGTTTAAGGTTTTTTGTTGTTGTTTTGGTGTTGAATCTCAACACATTAGTTGCATTTTTGTCAGGTCGTTGCTATGGCAACGAGTCTGTGTGTAACATAGCCGACACGGAGAGCGAGAAAAATGAAAACTACGAGTGGTTTTGAGTTATTCTTCAACGGTTTTTGTACGTTATTTTTCCGTTTGCTGTGGCGCACCAAAATAAATTAATAAATAGTTTCCAGGTTTAATTTTGCTAAAGGAGTTGCTCTACTTTCTAATCGTCTTTTTGCCTCCAGCGTTATCCGCACGTGTTGCCAATTCTTGTTTGCTAGTTGTGTTTATAGCTAACCTCGTGTGCAGACTCCATGTTGATATAACTATGGGGTATTTTTGTGTTTCATGTTCTTTGATAATCATCCATTATTGTTATAACTTGTTCTTTCTTTGTTATTTGATGAAACTTATTCTGCTCAGGGTATTTTATAACTTGTTCTGTCTTTGCTAAAACTTATTCTTGCCCCACAGTATTGTGTAAATTGATCATGCCTTTAGCTCATGCGAATCACGTGAACAGGGAAAGGACGGGCTCTGATTGGATGTCCGGACGCATGCTTGACTCGTGAACGGAGAGTGGTAACGTTCTGATTGGATGGCTCGCTTGTGAGGAGAGAACTGGCCATTCCTCCTTTCACGCGAGTCCTTTGGTAAAAGAGAATAAAGACGAAAAGCCCGCGGTTTTTGTCAGAGTCTGCTGTGGGTTTTCGTAAGGACGCCCAGCTACGTTGATGCTGCTTTGCTCAGACCGACGGCTCTCCGGTCACGTGTCACGAGGTAAGCGCTGGTGACTTGAATGAGTCGAGCATCGCGTGTTTGGTTGTAGAGTGTACGTTGCGTTGCTGTGTTTTGTGGGGAATAAATACGTTTATTCTAGCGGAACCAGCTTGTGTTTAAGTACCACGTGTTCAGTTGAAGAGTGTGTGTTCAGTTGTTACATTGCTGTATTTTGTGGTGGAATAAAAAGACATTTATTCTAACCGAAACACTTTGATCTCATTATTTGCCGCCGATCACCTTCGATCCTGTCTAAAATTTCATACAACACATGTTTAGCGCCACTTACAGGCCAGAGGGAGTAAATGCGCCCATGTAGATGAAAACATTTCTGGAGACTGTCTCTTGTAGACACAGGTGTTTTTGAAAACAAAAACCTGTTTGAAAAACAAAACCTTCCCATGTAGATGGGGTTTTAAAATATTTGCTGCCATCTTAAGCATTGCATGGCATCATGAGTGGTGGTTTTAAAATATTAACTTCCAAAATCATTCAGTTAGTTTTTAATTAAGAGAAATAACTTTTAAAAGGATCATGACCACACCTGGTTTCAACAAAGAATTCAAACCTACAATAATTAACAAAGTAATACTTTAATATCAATTTTACATCCCATAATTTTTCAGCTAAACGTGTTCGCAACACGAACTCAAACTGCACATTTAAATGCGACTTTGATATTCATGACGCGATTGTGGTATGGAATTGATAGAAACAACAAAGTTAAACGTTTTCACCTTCGGTTACAGCAGCCATCACAGTTTGAGATCTCTGAACTTCGTATGTGGTTAAAGTAACACTCATCAGAACGGTACCGTGAAACCACACAGAGCCTTCCTGTTCCGTCCCGATAGAGCTGACAACGTGTGGCTCTCAGAGGAAACGAGCGGCTCCTGCTCGCTTCTGCTGCTCATTAGTTTTAGGGAAGGAGACGACGGTCGGGCTGTGATGTCGCTTCTTTTCATTTAACCGCCGCTAGAATGTGTGAAGCTGTGAAAGGAGACAGCAAACACACCAAAAAGCACTAACGTAGAGATTTTTTAAGAAACTTAATCCGCTCTCTCTTTCTCTTTGCAAACTGGCTAATTAGTCGTTACTTTTCACCCTCGCAATAATTGCCGAGTATTCGGACATTTTAAAGTCTTTCACTGACAAACTACGTCTGACCTGGCCAATCATATTGTTTAATAAGTCTGAAAAGTGACATCACCAGGCAGCAGGCCAAACAAAGCACATAGAGATTCTCTCCAGCTGAACGCGGACAGAAATGATTCCATCTCATGTATTTAGCTGCTGTTTCCAACAACAATATTGTTTTTTTTTATTATTATTTTGTTGGATTTAGTCTCGCTGCATGTACAGGAATGCAGAAGGAAGAGGAAAAACATTTAGATTGAAGATTAAATTAGGTTGCGTTAGAGTCTGAGTCGGCTGCGGCTCCGCTGCATCTTAAACCTGTAGCTTCACCAGAAAACTTCCCTTTGACCTGCAGCATCTGTAGCCAAGTGTTTGTGTGGCTGGGGTCAGGTAAAGGTCACACAATAATGTATTCCCAGATTTCCTTCCTGCAGAGCAACTATATAAGCTCCAGACGGCCTTAATCTGTGCAAACGTGGCTTCAGAGTTTCTGACCATGCAGCACCACCCCGCTCTCCGCCAGCTTATCACAATTTGCCAGCTTTTGCTGCAGCAGGTGCTGCATCAAAGCAATGCAGCACAGCAGGGAGGCCGACATGAGCAAATGGTAGTTCCTATCCATATGGAGTCCACACATACACACACACACACGCACGCACATGTATACAAGTAGAGGAAGACAGAACAGATCTAACAGCCTATCTTTGGCTCGCCCACATAAATGTCCACTTGGCTCTGCTCTGATCACATAATTGCCCAGTACACACCTCTCCCACACATCCCGTACACACACACACACACATATATCCAGAAAGCAGACACGGCAGCACACTCAGGCAGTTTGCTCAAATATACTCTTAGAACCAGGATGTACACATATGCACATCCTCGCGAATCGGGGTGGAGAGAAGCGGGTGCAGAAAACGGCAAACAAGAACGCCCACCAGCTCACCCACACAGGGAGCACAATGACTGGAGAGCGAGCCAGAGACGTGCAGGAAGGAGAGAGGGGCGAGAAAATCCAAAAAAACACCAACACCGTAGCAAAGGAAGAGTGGAAGGACTCAATCTTTTCTTCAAGTCCTAAAGTCCAAATAGACTATAATGATGCAATGATTTGTTACATTTACAAAAGGAATGTAGCAGTAAAATTGTAAGTCTTATCAAACATTCAGCTGAAACATCCTGCGGGTTTGCCTTAAAATGTAATCCATATTTTTAACAAGAGCTGTCCGCTCTTGTAGCTGTTGGGAGTGTGAAGTTTGCATGAAACGCAAAGCGGGATGAAGTAGAAAGAGCAGACCTGTGACAGGCCTAGTCAAAGTGCTGATGAAGAAGGTCAGGGATGGTCTATTAAAACCTTAAGGATTGTGAAGCCTCAAGTAGATCATTTAAACTTCTTATCACAACAGCTTAACAAGGAAAAGTGTTTTTGAACAGTCGTGTCTTGAAAATGACATCATAGAACTCAAATGAGCCTAATTGTATAGGAAGAAAGGTGAAATACATGATAATGGTAATGCTAAGATAAGATCAAATGGAGCTTTGGGAATAAATTCATTTAGTGGAAAAATTATGTCTATGTTAACATTGTTTGTTTGTTTGTTTGTTTGTTTTTAACCAAAATAATAGTTTAAAATGTATATTGAAGCTTAAAACATACAGTAAAAAAAAAAAAAAGAAGAAAAAGGCAGTTACTGGTATCAGGGTTTGATAATCCAGGAAAGATTCTCATTGTTATATTCCATTGGATGAAAGTAATGAGATCTTGGAGTTAGTACTTGAGTGATGGTTCCTTTATCAGCTGTATGGCGCTAACACAGCCCAGCGACTCACCCACCTGTTGCTAGCTAGCTAATAAAAGCCTCCTGTACTTTTACATTCCTTGTAAAACAAAATCATTGCTTTCAAAAAAAATATGGTTGCTAGAAGCCCTGGGCATGGATGGAGCACCAATCCTTTTTTTTCAAGGTCGCACTGTTTTAAAGCTGTAGTTAACAAGCTACAGGTGGTATAGCCGCTACAGCAGCTAGCTCGATTGACCAGTAAATTCCATTCCAACGCCAATGTTGCTAGCTAGCTAAAAAAAGCTTCCTGTACTTTTATGTTGCTTAAAAAACTAATTCAATGCTTTCAAAAAAGTATTTCTGGTTGCTACAAGCACAGACAGTCCGTGGCATGGATACTAATGGAGCACCGATCATTTGTTTTTAGCACTGTTTTAAAGCTATTGCTAGCAAGCTAAAGGTGGCGGCTGCTCTAGCAGCTAGCTTGATTAACCAGTAGCTAAATGTCAGCTTATGTTCCTTTTTAGAGACCAAAAAAGCAAAAAATAACTACATTTTAAAATTTTTGATTAAATTAACATATGCAAATTTGTAATACAATGTATTACAAATTACAACATGATGACCATTTTTAGGAGAAGTTGTTGCTTTTCCATTTTAAACTAAATAAATTACATAAAGTCAGAGTTATAAAGTCAAAGCTTTGTTTAAATTCAGTGACGCCCTGGAAATTTTACTCAGTTATTACATGTGCATATAATCTAACATTTTTAGGGATCTTTTGGCACTAATGGCCTGTCCACATTGGTAGCTGGAGAGGAATTATGTAAAGAAAGAAGAGGAAGACATGCAGTAAATAGCCCTGGGCTGGGCATTGAACCCAGGAGCTCCGTCGCAGACTGTAGCCTCACCAGATGCTGTCTGCTCCATCACTGAGCCGCGCGAATACCCTCGAGGTTATTACATCGTGGTCATTTTCAGCCGGCTCATTCCTAATCTAAAGTAAACGTAAATCGATTAAATTAGAAGAATTGTTTTCTTGAGCCGGTCTTTAGCATGGATTTAATGTTTAATAATCTCATATGGCTCCTCCATCTTTCCTTAAAGCCTCTCTGTGTCTTTACCTCTCCGCTGGGCTGAATGTGCTGTTGCTGGTGCTTTGCAGTAAATGACACAGAAATCACAGAAAGAGCAGCGTCATCATAGCGGCGGCATCCGACGCCTTGGAAATAGAAACTGATTGAACAAATACACTAATCCTTCACAGAGTGTGAAGGCATTGCAGGTCAGTTGACAAGTTTCTCCCAGTCAAAGTGTTTTTCTCACTTTGCAGTTTTCAGGAGAAGATACAGACTAGCTGGTTTGACTTCAAACCTTCTACACACATGTAGGAAACACAAATAATCTCAGCGTTTTTTATTCCTAAGATTTAACTTGTATATTTGAAAGTCCATTGGCTGTTCCTTGTTTGTGATGACATTGAGCCAGAGGTTTAGTCTGCATGGCAAGTAATGCTTCCTGTTATACTTCAAGTCTTTCTTTAAACATGATTAGCAATAATCCAAACCCCTAAAATGAAAGCAAAAGCTCACTAAACACAAGAATGAATCTATGAAATTGGGGGCACTTTGTAATTTTCTTTGAATCTTAAGACAAACACCAACTCTAGCATGAAAAGGATCAAGACCACAATGAAAGGTTTAGAAGGCAAGTTTCCTGTTAAATCCTCTTAACTTATTATCAACAAAAACTGTGCAATATGATTAGATTACAGCAGAATCTGTTCTAACTGGATTGCTTTAATTCGATGAACAAGTTTGCTAAAACCTGCCAAGTCATTTTCAGCGTTCAGCATCGTCTGCAGAGGGAGCGGGAGTAGAAAATTACAGATGCTGCTGGCACAGCCTGATGTCACTGATCCACTAACTTAAAAAAAAAAGTTATTTAACTGTTCCCAAGAAAAGCAATGGAGTCACGTAAAGCTGTGAATGCATTGGCAACGCTCCTTATCCCCCATCCAGTACAACACGGCGCCTTGAAACTCCGTGCGGTACGTCGATACCCCAATCAAAGTCTCCCACCGTCAGGCCAATCAGGCAGCTGAAACACATCGATTATGAATAACAGATCATCAGCAGATCTGTCATCAGCTGGCTCGCACACACACAAATGAGCAGAACCGCAGCAACGACGGCAACAGCAGCGCTGAAAACCGCCAACACGCTCGCCCCCGAGGCAGAAAAGGACGAGCGGACACAAACCCGCCTGGGCTCCCGGATACAGCTTTGGAAGTGGGACGTTATCTGAAGTGGCGATAGCGCGGCAAGGCGAAGCCGGCTAGAGCAAACAAGTAGCAGATAACCACTAAATCGAGTTAAGCGCTCCGGGAGCCGCCGGAAAGCACAAGAGCGGGGAAAATTACAGGGGAAAGATAGATGTGGTATTTATTCGACACAGAAAGGTTGAAGAATTTGAATGAGAAAGGATGACGAGGCAGCAAACGTCGACAGATGGCCGCGGGGCGTTTGAGGACAAACGGAGAATCGGTGAGAAATGAAAGGCGGATGGAGAAATTTCAGGGACAGAGGAGAAACCCAAGTTTTCAGGGGAGACAGATCATTCTTTTTTAATCCTACCTGAATTTCTCTTGGTGATGTACTTGACATCGTCACAGGCTCCCGAGGCAAAGAGGAGGAGAAGGGAGAGGAGAGATAACGTCTTCATCTCCCTATTCGCCGCTGACTCCTGGAAGTGGGGCAAAGAAAAGAGTGTTAGTGTTTATCCATTTCAAATGGAGCTGCACAATGCATCAAATCGCAATTGATTTTTCAGTATCAGTGTTCTTGGACGCAGAATTAGGTAGGATATCACGTTTCAGGCGCCAAGTTTTAAAACTTTCCAAATTCTGAGACATATTTGGCCACTAAGTGTATTTCTCCAGAGGCTGAGATGATAAATGTGATGGAGAGTGGAGTGGTCCTTTGGTATTTAAGAGTAGAAATAATAAATTGTCCCAAATGAAGGGAGATATTGCTGCAGCAATTTTCAGAAATTGTGTCACAACCGACGCAAACAGTTTCATATTCACCCATGTAAACTAACTCTGATGTTCTTCTTCTCCAAACCGCAGCGTGTACACACACACACACACACACACCCACACACGCACGCACACACACACAGCAGGAAGGACAGAAGTGAAAATAAAGATTAGCTGTGCCAGCACTCGCTTCATGATGATAAATGGGAATTCAGACGTCAGCTTGAATTCTGATTGAAATCTCATTCGGCCCACATGAACAGTGGGACAGCTGATGACACGGTTCAGGACGGCGTCGATACGCCAGCCGCTGTTTCGTGCTTTTGGTTACTGGCAGCTCAATAATAGAACGAGAATGTGACCAAAATGTAATATGTGATGGAAGAAAAAAAAAAGATTAAATATTCTGCGTGTCGTCGCCACTATCAGCCAGGCTCCATCTGTTTATTTCATGGTACTGCGCTCCCCAGAAACTTTTATTTTTAACTTGAAAAGTGAGAATCAAATGGCCTAAACTGTTTAAAGAAAATGTAAAACAAAACTTACATTTTTTTCACACTTAGACAAACCTGTTTTCTAGCGAAGATGGGCGCTTATGACAGCAATTTTAGGGGTTGTGTGTTACTGGGCATCTTGGTATCAATGCAATAGCAAGTAAATACAGTGTCAGTATCAGTATCAAGTATCAAGAATACAGACACTTTTTGAAATATTTATATAATTGAATAATTTGGTCACTTGATATCAGTTAGTTGATGCTGCCACCGTCAGGCATCATGCTGTCAGGCAGACAGCAGATAGTAAAAAATGATCGATCTTTTCAAGCTTGTAGCGATCTTAGTACTCAGCTGGGTATTGACAGAATTGATATTTAAATCAACACATCCAGTCTTAGTGATTCTATTCTGTGGAGTGTCACACACCACTAACAACCTGCTGCAGGGGAAACAGACTGAAACGGCATCGTCACAGATTATAGGCTGCATCTGTGCTGGATGGTTATTGTAACCGCGTTTATTAGCTCCTGCTAAAAAAAACAGCTGTTTCTGCTTTTTATTCACTTAATCACCAATGCTGGACTTAATGAGCACTTCTTTGTATGCAAATGTAAACCTTTGTTGTGGCCTTGTAATAAAAGAAGCAAATTACTCTACACTGTATGAAGTGCCAGCTTGGATACAAGTCAGCAGCAGTTGTGCTCAGTGTTTTTCTATAATTGCGTTGCAAATTTTTCATGTTGTATTTCTTTAGGCCTCCAAGAAATCACTAATTAAAGAAAGTTAATTGCAAGGAAATGAATCCTCACCATGTCTGAAAGTATAATCTTTTAGACAGCCTTCAACCCAGTACGTCGGCACTATGCAAAACCAGGCCGCATAATAAGGTAATACACATATTTCACAGCTTTATGTTTCACAAAATAAAATACTCGTCTTCACATTTAGACAAGTGTGTTTTTGAGTTAACATAGGAGGTAAGGAAAGACACAATTTAAAAAGATTATGTGTAATCAGACTAAGTTAAGTACAGATAGTACTAAGAATACAACACGGATCACCAAATGTAGAATGCAAAACGTACGGTTTTCATTTTGCAAACAGGTCAGGAGTACGAGAAATCTAAGGACCATAACACAACATGACAAAATCCATTTATCATAATATATAGTGAAGGTATATAGACCAAATTTAGCTAAATTTGAGCCTTCAATCGTTGCTTCGGACATTGTAGCTCAGTGACGGATGTTTCTTTCTGGGAGGAGCAGCTTGTTGGAACCTCACTCTAACACTCATCAATTCCAAGCTAATCCAGGTGCTTTAATGAGAATAATATCGCTGCACATTAACGTTCCCTTCTCTGTCTAACTTCATCAACCTCTCCTCACTCTCTGCTAATGAGAGGAATGGGCTGAGCCGGTTGGGCGGAAAGGGTTTCTAAAGCTGGCCAGAACTTCTGAGAGGTTTCACTAACTTCAAAACTCGGTTGAACTGTTGATGTTTTCAGGCAAAAAAACCAAAAAAACATGAAAAGGAAAACTCGTGCCACGGGTAGGTATGTTAGTGGAGCTCAGGTTGGTTGACTCAAGATTATTGATCGGTAATCAATAATCTTGAGTAATCAATCCCTTTCCAAAGGGATTGATTACTTTAGTGGGATTGTAACACAATGAGCTACTTTGACGCTTCTTGATTTCCTAACATTTAAACCAGAAGTTACTAACTTACCCAGACCTACTTAAAAGTTTGTTCAACTGTATTTAAGCATTATTATGTTTTTGTTATTATAGCATTATTAGCATCAATATTATCATTATTGCTGTCAATACTACGAGAGCTACTAATATTAATACTTTTACCTACTGTAAGCACATATTTGAATGTATTTGATTAATCCACAATCTGGGAGAAAATAAGGATATGTTGCCACAATTCTTATAGATAGGAAGAGATCATAGTTGTGATGTTGTTGGAGATAAGTTTATACTTTTACCCGCTATTATGAACGTTTATTACTTGATGTACTACTGTCATTTTATGTGTAATTTATAATATTCAATAAACTTCAAAATTACAAAAACTGTATTTAGCACTATCTCATAGTAATAAAGCATTTTTGACTCTTTTCAAATCAATATTTGAAAAGAGTGCTCAAATATGACTTGATTTTACTGCATTTTATTTCTGGGAAGGTGTTATATTAATATTTCAACCTGTTTTCCCTGTTGGTTTATTCTCATTTCCGTCCATTCACATTTATGACATTTGGGAAATTTTGGTCTCTGATCAAACCAAAATAACTTTCAGTGACCTCCTGGTGAATATTGTTATTGGAGTCATATAATCCCATTCACATTATGAGTAGGGCTGGGAGGTGATACTTTATATGATATAGATATTTTGCCACAGATGAAGTACTTTTAAAAAAACCTGATTCACGTCTAAACCATGATTGATTCTGATTTAGTAGCTTTTCACTCAGCAGGATATGATTTGATGCATCAAATTAGAATGAAGGAGGGAAATAATGTCTTGTGACTGAGCTCACTTACAAAACACCTGGAACTCATAACTAAACAATAAGGTTCAGTGAAATATGAAAAACCTGACAAAACACATTTCTTCAAAATTGACTTTTCTGGAAAATGAGCAAACATTGCAAAGAGGGAATGATTGTTTTGAAACATGAACCTGTCAGAAACACGGAGCAGATGGATGTTCTTTGTTTGTACAGCTTTGGTCTCATAACACAGATTTTAACTCAAATTTTTCAGAAAAAATGTTGATTAACAGCAGCATTTTTCTTTTTGTCCCAGCTCTCCTGTGAGTGGTCGTTAATTATGAAGCACGCAGGAAGTCGGTGTTTGTTTTCCTTCCAGGTGTGTGCTGTCACTTCTGTCCAATGGGAGCAATGATTGTCAGCCGTTTGGGTTTGTTTACAAATTGTAGCTCACTTGGAAAATGTACAATGTGAAAGTGAAGTGTACCAAATGAAAAATGTCAAAGTCTGCTTTTGGACATTCCTGGTATGAATATAGCCTGAAATAGAAGATAATCTGTAACCTGATTTTTACCGGCTTAAAGCTGCTGTACGTAACTTCAAAAGCAAAAAAAGTATTTTTTACACACTTCCCAAAAACATCCCCACATATGGACAGTATAATATGAGACAGATAATCTGTGAAAAGACACAGATTATCTGTGCCGTCTGAAGAAACATCTTGTGACCAAAAACAGCCAATCAGAGAAAGGAGGCGGGTCTTAGCGCCGTCAGTCAATCTCGAGAACACACTGCTAAATGAGCTAGCGACAGAAACAACTCATCATTGCAGATAAACTGTCTCTATCATCATCTGTGGCTATACTAACAACATTAGCTTGACAGGAAGAAGTCATATTGTAGAAAAGAGCTCCATGTAGCGGCAGACAACGCTTAGGCCCCGCCTCCTAGCTCTGATTGGTTGTGTCTAGTTAGCACTGGGAGAAGGTGAAAGGAACTAGATTTTTTTTTACAGATTATCTCTCATGTTGTACTGTCACAACATGTAAAAATATGTAAAAATTTTATTTTATTTTTTTACTTTGCATACTGCAGCTTTAAACTACTTCAAGTTTAATTTCATCTCACCAACATTTCAAAAGTTTCTTTAAATTCTCTTGATAATTACAAAGCAACACAGCAAATGATTCAAGACGTGGGTGTAATCTCAAATAGGGGCACACAAGAATATTTTGGCTATCATCAGAGTTTTTCTTTTAATTTAAGACAGAAGTTAAAAGTTAAAAAAACTTTGCCACACTAACTCTAACACACCACAAGTGCACTTTTTTGTTGTTGTTTTTTTGCTCCATCTTGCATATCAAGCCGTCCTTTATCCGGACCAGAGGCTGTGGTTTTCCTCTGACGTCTTACACCAGCCGCCTCATTACTAAACGCGGCGCTCTCTTTATCTTATCTTGGCTTGTCGCCCCCTCAGCAGAGCCGCGCCGCGCAGAGCCGATCTCAGCCTCGTGTCTTTCACACACAAAGACCTGACACACTCAGATACAGGAGCACCGGCAGCTCGCTTGATGTATGATCCACCATGAACACTAACCAGTCTGTGAATGGAAGCTGATGCTGTGCATATGTATGTGTAGAGAGTTGGAGGGGTAAAAAAATGAAGCTAATATATGGTAAAATATATATATATATTAAAAAAAAACATCTGCAGGATACTATAGAACGCTGATTTTAGGTCAACATTATGTCTGAGTTTGTAGTCCTGGCAGGACAGGGAGTGTGACACAGAACAAAGACTATCAGAAATCTTTCATCCTCCATGATGCTTCGCTTCTCTGCCTCTCTCTGATATTTATATTGGTATTGGCCAGTATTAGTCCTTTTTTTTAACATATTGGTATTGATAACGGCAAATAAAACTGGGCCAATATCATCCATATTTACTTCAATCTTGCAGTGTCGTAGAGCGAGCAGTGTCAAAATAGTCATAATACTATATGTATTACATCACTAAATATCGGTTAGCGTCCATAGCAGCAATATTATCGGAAATCGGTGCATTTTTTTCATGTCAATGCATCGCTAATGCAAATTCTTACACACACAATAGTTTGGGCAAAATGTTACTTTGTATTCTTAATGGGTTGGAAACTGCAATCGAAATATTCTCATCTTGAATTTAAGTTCAAAAACAGGAAGACAAGCTTATTGGAAGATCTGTGCAAAAGCAAGATAAGAATTACAAAATATAATGATTTACCTTTAATATCAATTTTAATCAGTTAATCAATTTTTTATTTTTTATTTTTTCAATTTTTAATCAATTTTAGTCAGTTTTACAAAAGAATGTTGAAAAGCATTTTAGGAGCAATGTATCTATTAAAATGCGCTATTGTTGTATATTATTTTAAATTTAGCAACACTTTGTATGATCTGTAATTAATTTTTCTTGCTATGTTTGTTCAATCTGTCACATATTCTATATATTTCTATTGTGTGAAGTGTGTTATTAATGATGGACCCAGGGAGGGGTAGCTGGGTAAAGCTAATGGGGATCCAAAATAATAGACAGCTTTAAAAGTTTTTAGGTTTTGTTTTGCTTTTTTACATTTGGGAGAATAAAGTCAATATTAAATCTGTTTATCCCAAAAGTTACTTTTTATTTATGGTTTTCGTGAGAGACAAATTTTCAGAACTGTTTTCGTGCCTACCTACTAAAATGTCTACACACACACACACACCCCCACACACACACATGCGCGCACATGCGTTCAGACCACTGTCCAACACACTCACGTTCTGATAGCAGGTCTATTCTTGTCCCCAGAAAACCAGCAGTGAGCCATTAGGCCACCTATCAGCCTGCAGCCTTTTTCTGTCCCACTGACTCAACCAAAATGCACTCATGCTAATGATTTTGTGGCTACAGAGGAAATCTGTGGCCATTTTTAAGAACAACTAAACACCAACAGCCCTGGATTTTCTTTTTCTAGATTTTTTTCCACATTAAAGCCAGAAACCTCAATATGTTGTATAGGAATTTTCTGTGGTAGACCAGCAAAAAGTAGTGCATAATTATGAAGTGGATTTGCTTAAATCCTGGAAACGTTCTTCAGGTGACAGAAGGCTGATTTTATAACCATCTTTATGTGACTCTGAAGGCTCAGCTCTGACCCGCTGCGACTCCCAGACTTCGGCCCTGTAATCACCGGTTTCTAGCTGTAATAACTGAAGCTGAAATCAAACCTCTATAGGTCCAAACATTATAACTTCAGTTTTGTTTCTGACAACTTGTCTTTATCTTGCTTTTGAAATAGCTAATAACTGTCCAGATGAACAGATTTGGTACAGAGATCAATCAAAATGCTTGAAACAAGGCCTTATGACAGACAGTCAATCAATAACTCTTATGTATCACTAAAAAAAATTGCCCTGCAGCGTTTCAAACCAACATTTTATGTTTAATAATTTTGTTAAAATGGCAGATAAAGGAGAAGCATTTTAGCTTAAAATAATGTCTTTTAAGTTTCTTATACTACAATCTTAAAAATAGGTTGGTTATGTCCAACTGTCCAGTTTAGATGTTTAATAAATGTGTTGTGAAAATTTTATTACGATAAGACTTTCAATTTATCGATTCATCGCTAAATTTTAATGATGTTAAATAAAAGGCATAACTGACAGTGTTATTTGAAACGTTATTTTTACTGTTTTCTCCACTGTTTGTTAAACGAGAGAATCAAGAAACGTCAGGAAGTTTGAAAATACGATTAAATATAGTTCAGTGATACAAATCACTTTCTTTAAGAAGAAGCTTAATTCAAATGGGAATGCTTTTCAGGAACAATATATGAGTGATGTGCCATGCAGTAACAATATGCGCAGTCCATTGACCAACTGCGCAAATTCAAATCATGAAATTAAATCCCTCATTTCAATTTGCCATTAATTGGAAATGTGCCAATTTCAAAACAAAAAAGCTCAGGTTTTTTAATTAAAAAGGTTTTTGCACCAGGATGAGGTGTTTTGTTTTGGGGCAGGGTTTTGAGCAAAATGGATTTATTTTGCAACGGAAACACTTTTCTCATCACACAACTCAGGTGATCAACAACCGGACAAAGAAGACAACAAAAGGAAGTGACAGAAAATGACAGGAAGTGACAGGAAGTGACAGGAGGGCGAAAGCGCGGCGTGTGTTTTAATGACTGACCACGTGAACAAACTTATCTACGTGTTTTTCTTGCATTTTTCATTTAATGCAAACATCACATTTGCAAAATTGTGTTTATTTTTTATATTTCATTATAGACCAAGATTAGCGTATATTTTTAATGGAAATGCATAGAGAAAAAATAAAAATCTTCTTCATCATTTTTATTGTTATCACAACAATACCACAAAATACTGTGATAAAATTCCAAGTCCATCTCATCCACTAACGGTTTTCATGAAAACTGTGAGCTGAACATCAAACACATCCTTCCACTATAATTTGATAGCAGAGGCTTTAATGACACAAATATATGATTATGGTAATGTGACGGAAATGCTAGCGGAGTTAAACTAAGTGTAACTAAGCACATCAACATCAGATTTAAGGGAACGCTGAGGACATGCAGTGACATATTACAACACCTCTCCACCTTGTTGTGGTGCGAGGCAGAAATGAACCACATGCTGATTGGGAACATCAGAATCTACAAACTTTTTCCCGTCTGAATGCTTGGAAGGTCTGACCGCTCCAGCTGCAGCGTCTAATTCCAGAGACACGGTGCGCTCTCATCAAGCCCCGCGCAATTATGCACACCTCTTCTAATGCAAGAACCCTGATTGCATCTCCCCACCGACAACACCAAGGCTCTCACAATATCAGCACGGAGATGCCCTGCGGCCTGCGGCCGAGGCTTCGCAAAACCTGGAGGAGAACACAGTTTTTAAAAACAGGGAAATAAGCTTCTCCAGCAGACAACGATTTAGTTTCTCTGTTATTAACTTTAACAATCCAGCTGGGTGAAAGCGTACAAATATTTTACTTTCAGAACACAGCACTTTGAAAATGCACGGCAAAACCACTGTGGTCGCAATAACTACTAATAAAAACTGAAACTGAACGGCTCCACTTAAATTACGAAGGATTCACCTGGAGGTGTCTGAAGGCACAGTCTCATAAATTCCTCCTGCTCCACTTCTGAACTAACTGCGCTCCAAAGCGTCCCGTCTATAACTCTTCAACATGTTGTCAGCCTCCGATCAGCGAGATGCAATCAGTTCAGTGTCCAGGTAAGACATGATATACAGATGATTTTTTTTTTTTTTTCCCCACCAGGGGGCTTTTTGCGGGCTCTAGTGTCCCTTTTTGATAGTAGGCTGACAGGAAGGGGGTAAGGAGAGGGGGAAGGACATGCGGTGAATGTCGTCGGGTCCGGGAGTCGAACCAGCGATGGCCGCGTCGAGGACTGAAGGCCTCCAAATGCGGGTCGCGCTAACCCCTACGCCACCACGGCACGCCCCAGATGATTCATTTTAATCGATTAATTTAGTTCCCTCTGTGAGTAAAGTGTGTTGACCAAGTTGGTGCATCTGGCTGCGCCAAGTGTAGTGAAGAGTCAATTGTAATCTGTCAAAAACGGCGGACGGCCTTCAGATTTTTCAGTCTCTTAACCCTCCAGCGGCCTTAGTGCGACGCTCAGGAGGAGAGCAGCAAATGTCACAGTCAAACTGTCAGTTTCCAACACCACACACACACAACAAAAAAAAAAAAACATGGAAAAAGTCACATGGGGTCAGGGAGATCCTGCCGGACTGAACACAGTAGAAAACTTTTGTAATTTTTTGGCACTGATTTATGTGCTGCAGTATCAAACATGTAGGGAGAAAGTGTCTTCCTATGCCAAACCAACGCAAAGCAGTTGATTTTAATATTCATCGTAAATTTTTCACAAGATTGTGGTTAGAAAATTTGCTGATAAATTATTTGTGATTCCTCCTATGTCAAGTTAATGTTGCTGCACCATTCTGTGCTTTTAACTACCTTCAGGACACAAGATGCACCTATTACATCTGTCACCAAAGCCCAATGGTGAAGGCTCACACTCTGCCTCATTGCCTTCATAGTGACTTACAGGACCGGCAATCAACATAACCCTTTTCTTTTTCTTTTTTTTTTGTTTTGCTGGATCCCGTTCACTCCAAGGTCTAGTGAGCCGCCTTTTACTTCCACAGCGTTTCCTTTTTGCATCCCAGTAAAGTTGAAAGCGCCTTGCTGCTCTCGTTGACATCCATCAACAACGTAGCAAGCAGCAGCTTCAGGGTCGCCTCTGCTTTATCACAGCCTTCTCGCTAAACTCCAGCCATTACGGGGGGCAGCTGCCACATAGGGCAACGCTGATCACATTTCTCACCGAGTCAAACTCTTCATTTTGGTCGAAAAGGCTGACAGCTAAAGCTGGTGAGTGAGGAGGCAGCCGGTTGTATGGTTGTTATGACATAATAATTTGCTTTTATAGGTGGTTTCAAGGTTGAGTGTGTAAGTGTGGAGTGAGAGTGACTGGATAGACCAGCAGAGTAGGACCAATCGGACCGTTTGGTCTTGCCGTTTGAGCAGATCATAAATCGTGCGGGTGAACTGCGAATTCAATACATCAAAATGGCTCCCTCCCTTTGATTTAATGTTTTCCGCATGATCTACTCCAAGGATCCTCCCCTTTAGCCTTTGAGAGAGTTTGATCTTGCCATGATTTTTTGCCCTTCATGCTGTTTAAGCTTTCATTTAAATCAGGGAGTTGTGTGCTTCATGTATCCAGGTAATTAATTTTTTTTTTTTGGTCTTGGCTTTCAACCATTTAGTTAAAGGGGCAGTACTATGTATATTCCAGACACATAATTTAGGATATTTATACTCCACTGGTCTGAGACTCTCAAATGAAATCCAGTGCGACAAAATGGTCTTCACAAGCCTTCCAGTTAGATAATAAATCTAATTTAAACTTTGTACAAAAACAGTGTTTCTTTAAAGGAGCAGTATTATGCTAAATCAATTATTTTTTAGCTTTACATCATGTTATAATGTCATTTTCTCATCATAAACATACCTGGAGTGTTGCTTTGATGCTTTCATGTAAGTTTGAGAGATTCTTTAATCACCATGGCAACCATTCAGATGTGACAAACCCCTGGATGGACCTAGCCACGCCTTCGAGAACGAACCTCACAGTCAGACCTCCCTATAAACTCCCTCACTCAGCTCCTTCAGACTAGCCAGCAGAAATTAGCAAACACCTGGTGGAACTGAGCATCTGCTGAGCTCATTGTGAGCTACTTCTCTGTGAAATGCCAGAAAGAAAGTTGCTAAAGGGTCATTAGAGGAGCCATGTTGTGATGACTTCCTGAAGGCGGAGTTTCAGAAAGAGCAGGAGTTTCTTAAAGAGACAGAGGGCCAATTTCAAGGTGTTAAATTGCAAAGTTACATTTCTTTAAAGGCCTATTTCATCACCTTCCTAAAATAATGGCCTAAGTCATTTTTTCCCAAGAGTAATTTTGTTTTTGCCGAAAACATCTTTTAGAAAGGAAGAGATGGTGACTTTTTTTTTTTTTTTGCCAAAATCACTTTTGCATTACTTTAGGAAAGTTACGATTTGACATAAACAGAATTTTATAACATCTTAAGTTAATATAGTGACTTGATTGTGCTGTAAACTGGCATCATATGGCTGGAAAACACATAACCCCCTCTAAGGAGCTCTGAGTTGGTCTCTGGCAGTGATTAACGAGTATCTTCTTGTGCTAAAAGTTCCACATTTGTACAGTTTTCACTGTATTCCCATTAATCATCACCTGTTCAAGCTGCTGCTTCAGATTGAGGGGGGACCGACATCAACCTGACAAGCCGACTCGCAGCGTAGAAACGTGATGCGTGTGATGTTCTCCTCATGGTTATTAATACCAAGCCGACGGCTTCAGAGGAGCCAGCTGCTTTCCATTCACCATGCAGGAGATGGGCCTCCTGGGGTCTCCCCGTGTTGGTGCAAAAAGGGGGACAGCAAATAATAAATCAGTAACCAACATGCACAAGTTGTTTGCTCCCATGGAAACAGAGCAGGGGGCGCTAACTGCTGCGTAAACATGCGGCAATGCCATAAACTAAAAGGAAATGACTGCAAAAAACAAGCGGCAGAATGTAGAAATAAAAGGCTGCAGGACAGAAATACGATTAAACGACCGCTAAGGCGGAGTGTTGCTCTGCACGGGAGTGTGCTAATGAATGCAGCACCACCTGTTCAGTGAGCGATCTAATTGCTCTCAGCAGAACCCCGTTTCCTCACCATCACGCTGTTTAGCAGAAGCATTTAGCAGTGAGGAGAAGTTACAGATGTATCGTTACCCAACGGCTAGCGATACATCCGGCCGTGTCCGAGGTGAGCCGGCACAAAATGTGTCAGAAAGGAACAAGGAGGACATTTAAACTGTTGCTTTTTATTTTTAAACATGTTTATTGCATGAAGAACGGGCAAAACCTTTGGCAATGAAGTAAATGTTTTGAAGTTACTGTTGCTTATTGAGAAGCAAAAGGGTTCTGAAAGCTTTTTTTTTGTTTTTGTTTTTTTAAATAAGCACAATCTCAGCAAATACCCAAAAACCACAACAGTAGCTGTCATTTCAAAATGAGAGCTCAAACGATGGGTTCCGGTTTACTGTAATTTCTAAATTCAAACATGAGCAAATTAACAAAAATGTCTTCCTACACTGCAAAAATACAGAACCTTATCAAGTCATTTTTGTCTAGTTTCTAGTGAAAGTATCTTAGTACACTTAAAATAAGACAAAAATAAATGTACAAGTAACTTTTCAGCATGAAATAGAAGCTTGTTCTAAGAGAATAATTCCTTAAAATTTATTTTATCACTTATTACAAGACATTTTTCCCATGTTAAAGGGAAATAATCTGCCAGTGGAAGTAGTACTTTTTCATTAATATTAAGGGATAATTTTATTGACTTAAAACAAGTTTCTATTTCTTGCTGAAAAGTGACTTATTTGTCTTCTTTCAAGTATTCTTAGATATTTCCACTGGAAACTTAAACCAAAATGACTTCAAATTTTGTGTTTTTGCAGTGTAAGTGTGAAGGATGCAGGTTTTTCTTAAAATCCAATATGGCTGCCGTTCTTTTAAAAGCTGTTGATAGATGAAACGTGGGGTCGAGAAAATCTGACCGTTTACTATCCTGACAATTTGCATGTCATACAGTCTTTCATGTGCAATTATTTAACAGCACAAAGGAAAATGCAAAAAATCCACTGACTACGCAATAACGTTTTATTCCTGTCTAGGAGCAATAAAACCTTCAATACTTCATGTATTTCAACCAGAACGTGCCGTTTATTATATATTTATATTATATTCAATTCATCTTGTAAATTTAAGAGACATAAAGTGAGTCATAAAAAGATAAACATTTCACTTATTTAAATTCTATATTATCGGGAAACTTTTTGTCATCTTTATCTTTGGTTCTGATCCATGTAGAAGAATAAGAGTTATTTTCAAACTTGTCATTCTTCTGTTGAGCTAATTTCTTTTCATAATGTCAAGTAGAAACACAGCCAGTGTTCACTAAGCATTTAAAAAAAAAAAAAAAAAAAAGTCATGACTGGACTTTTATTCAGTTTACAGAAAAACAGTAAACACCACGGACAGACCAGAGGAAACACAATCAGAGACAGGAAATTACTTTGACTGATTGAGACATTTGTAAAATCAACTGACGAGGTGAAAGCCACGGCCGACCCGTGAATAAAAAGTGGGATCAACAGAGTTAACTTCAACGGTTTCAGCTCAATTTGGTGTCTGTGTGTGTGTGTCCCAAGATGAGTGTGTGTTGATCCTGCAGTGACTTATTGATCAGAAATGTTGGAGCCGTAGTTACAGAACCCCCCAGATCTTCGCCGGGTTCTCTCAAGAAGCAGATTGATGTGGATCTTTGTGACGTTTATTCAGCTAGAATTTCACTATGTTCTCTTGCCGGTTTTTCTTTTTTTTTTTTTTTCTTTCAAACAAAAAACAAAAAGATTCCCATTTCTTTACGTGATGACTGCATGGAAACAGACAGGGCGCCGCGTCGGTCCGTGTTTTGACATCAGACGTCCTAGCAGGACACCGGTCCACTGTGGAAATGCCAAACAGTGTTAAAGTGGAACGCCTGTGACATCCTTTATGTTTTGACGGTTCACTTCCATAACTTTGAGGGTTTGGTTTTTGCATTGACAGTGTATCCAGTCCAGATTTTAGACTGCGGTTGCGTTTTTGTAGGGCTCAGTGTCCCGTCTTCAGAGGAATGCGTTTTGGCTGAGTGTGACTGAAGCCGCCTTATGAAAATATCTCTAAGCCATATTTATAATTATCCCATCGATCAGAGCCAAACTGGGATCACGGTGATCCAATACGGGCTGTGGAGACAGAATGCAGCTTCTTTCTGCCCCCTGTTTTCCATCTGTCTTGCCATATTTCCCTCCCACCGCCGGTAACTCACCAGAGAACCATACACTCTGTTTTCTGTCTGCAGGTTAAAAACAATAATGTTTATGGTACGTATGTAAATAAGAGATCATCTTTTTTTTTTGAGTCATTTTGAACATTTCTCTTTCAGTCATCCTCCTAGCCTAAGTACATTGCAAAACAATTCATACGGCTGGAACGGGTTTCTATTTTTGTCAGTAACACTGGGTTATAAAAAACTATTTTTTCAAAGTTCTCCATGTTTTTTCAACTGAATTAGGACTATTTTGCTCCGCTGAATCCAAAAGCGACATCCATTTTTCTCCATCAGGTCAGGTTTTTATTCTAATTTGATTTAGAGAAATTCGATCTTCTGACTAAACTGAAGACATTTTTGTGACATTATCAGTTCATTTCCATTAATATTTCTCATCTCAAAAAATGTTTTAGGAGAAAAAAAAAAGGTTTTCTAGCAGAGTGTATTAATTAAATGTTACAAACTTGGATTTCTGTAAATTGAATAATAAACACTGATAAGTCCATGTGAATTGAACATTATGTCTCCGTCTCTCCTCCTGCTCGTCACTCACTGATCCAGATTGTCAGGAAACTGGTCCAAATGTGAGAATAAGTCATGAACTTCGATGCTCATGTTGCTCCATAGTTCAGAAAGTCGACCTGCTGGAGCAAAACCAATGTGGTTTTTGGATTCAGCTCATCAACATGACCGTAAAACAGTCAGACAACCCCAGACAGTTTTTTGTCTGTTAATCAGTGTCACTGGACCATATAACCGCACAAATTTGACATTCCCAAAAT
Source organism: Alfaro cultratus (assembly GCA_903066825.1). NCBI lineage: Eukaryota > Metazoa > Chordata > Actinopteri > Cyprinodontiformes > Poeciliidae > Alfaro > Alfaro cultratus. The sequence goes on from CAEFZX010028401.1 coordinate 54,695, forward strand.
GAATTCGATCTATGGAAATAGTGCAATTTCAAAATAAACTCTCGGTTTTCGATAAAAAGTTTTGCCGCTAGGACAATGTTTTTTTTCTGTCTGAATAGAAATCGGTTTATTTTGCAACACTTCAACAGAAACACTGTTTTTCATGTCACACGATCAACAACCGAACGTTGCCGCTGGTGCAAACCATGAAGACGAAGGCTTTTTATCATTACTGCCACCCTGTGGTTGCAGGAATGCATAACACCAAGGCGACATTAAACGTAAGACTTAATGATCAAGGAGAAAGATCATTACGTTTATCTAACATATACTAGAAATAAAAGAGGCAAATACAGTCTGAAGATACAAAACAAAAGGAATAGGGCACAAATTCTGTCGTAATATTTTAAAGTCTTCTTCCGTCCTACTATCACTCCGTCTCTCCTTCCCTCCCTCCCTTCTTCGAATCTTCCCTTTTCTCTGGGAGCCTGCTGTCAGGTGGAGGGCAGGGCGCTGTCTGCCTGTCCGCCCACACACAGCACCAGCCACGCTGAGTCGGCCCACCACCCTGACAAACACACGCATCCGCACAGAGTTCACATACAACACCGAACGGAGGAACATTTAGACTCAGCGCAGAGAACCTTCGCCAAAACTTTGCGAGACTTTAAGACGCGGCGAAGCTGGATTCTGCTTGGGAAGATGTGAAGAGCTGGGATCAAAACCAGACTTGAGACGTGCCTCTAACAGTAGAAAGTCTTCCAAACTTGCTGATTTTGTTGCTTTGCGTAGAAGATGGAAGTCATTCCCTACAGGCAACTTGGACAAAATATCTAATCAATATATAGCAGAGCAAATGGTGTTGTCCGTGGTAGAAGATGCGCTTCCTTTGACCGTATAATTGCGCAATTTGACATTCTGGAAATAAATTTTTCGATTAGTTTTGGAGCTAGGATGAGGTGGGGTTTTTGTATCAAAATTGGATTAATTTACAGAACTGCAATGGAAACATTTTTTCGCATCACAAGAGTCACATGATCAAAAACCAGACATTGCCGCTGGCGCAAACCACGAAGAGGAAGACAGGAAGTAGTTGGAGGAGGGTTTTGAATGACTTATGGCTTGAACAAACTTCTTCACATATGCATTTGTCCCACAACTCATTACTCTAAAAATAAACTTCATTTCCATAAACAGAAGAAGAGAAGAGAAAAGCATTTTCAGTATCACCTGAACTTTAACTTCAGGTTCAGATATGAGGTCTTAAGACTTTCTTCTATGCAAAAAGAACTTACAATGTTATACTTCAGAAATTACAGGAGAACCGAATCATTAATTGCATCTCTTCATCAAAATGGTTTCAAAAATGCCTCGGGGTAAAATTCTTAGTCACATTCTGATGCAAATGCCAAAGATACACCGGTTAACAACAGAAAGTACAACACTTCCAACTTAATTCACATTATCATTTCAGAAAGAGAAGTGATCAAATGCTCAATGTCAGATTTTATGACATTGGATAGAAGAAGGAATCAACGCTAACATTTGTGGTGGAAAAGTTGCAAAACCAAACGTGAACATCGATGGTGAAAACTCTAAAAGGACATTCGGAGGTGTTGCCAACATGTCGAAATATCAACGTAACTAACATCTGGGCAACTGAGAGCCGAGAATGTCAACAAACCACAAAGTAACGGCGCTTCTGAAAATGAAAAGTGATCGCGTTGACATCCAGGAATGAAATCCTCATGTACAATACAACTTCAAACCTTCGATTCTCACTTTCATTACTTCAATAATTTTTTAGCTAGCAGCTATTACTAGCAGGTATTCTGATTTTGTGCCTCTCTCCATCTTACCTTGAGATTTGATCTGAAAGCAGCTCTCTAAATGACAGAACGTTCTCATTTTCTCCCAGATTTGTGGCAAAAACACAACTTGCACAACATTTCTTCAATACTGACAAGGTTTTGTGCGTGCGTGTGTGTGAGGGCTGCGAGAACTTGCATATGCACGTACAATGTCATGATAAGAAAAAGAATACCTCAGTCTTTGACAAAAAAAGAAACCCTGTGCCAACGTTTCCATCTGCATGCTTTTAATTTGACAAGAGTCAAACAGAGGTCTGAAATCCAGGAACTGGATAATGAGAGTCTCTGCATGCTGCTCTTACTTTCACCTGCTAGACAAAAAAAAAAAAAAAAGCAGTACTCTTAAAGTACTCTCCTACTTTTATCAGTCGGCAGCATTTACGTTCTGATGTACTTTGAGTTTTCGTATCTTGTTCTGCGGCAGGTTGTTAAGAAAAGTTGGGGATGTCGTGTTGGAGACGGTTAATGAGTTCCTAACTTCCTCTACGGTGAGTCAGGCCTTTACAGAAACGCTTTATGAGAGTTTTCAGAATCTGTGTTGTGTTGAACATTTCTGGAGGAAGAGTTGAAGGAGTTACGATCCAAACCGGGTTTTCCTACAACCAGCGAAGGCCACACAGGGAGACACGGACAAATAGGAAACAGATTACAACTTACACCGGTTCACCAAATGTTAAGGAGGAAAGATCACGAAAATGTGTTTATCTACAATCACCGGTGACCATGGAATGAACGGCACACACATGAGTAGATTGACAGCGCTAAGGCCCGCCTTCTGGCTCTGATTGGTTGTTTCTAGTTAGCGCTGGGAGCTCTAGGAGAAGGCAGAGGAGTTTAATCTTTTCAGAAGATCTGATTCATGTTATACTGTTACAACATAGTAATAGTTTCAACAAATAAAGCTGCTGTATGTAACTATAACTTTTCATGGTTACATACAGCAGGCTTAATTAACATGGCCTAATATTTAAGTGTTTTTCACTTTGGGTTCACTGCAGTCCAGCAGCATTATTATTATTTATATTTTATATTCTTTAAATGTTCCAAAGATCTGACTATATTAGACTGGGCAACAACTGACTGGAAATCCTTTCTGCCTTCCATTAAAGAGGGAATATTATAAATTTTGCAGGCGCATAGCAACATTTAATATCAGAATCAAGTAATAGCCAGATAAGAAACATAAAAAGAAATTTGACTTTGTAATTTAATGCCTTGAAATTGGGCCTCTGTCTCTTTAAGAAGCTCCTGCTCTTTCTAAAGCATGGCTCCTCTATTAACTCTGACAATGTTTTTACCAATGTTTCACTGAAAAGTAGCTCCTATAATGAGCTCAGCAGATCTTCAGTTACACCAGGTGTTTGCTAATTGCTGCTGGCTAGTCTGAAGGAGCTGAGCGGGGAAGACATGAAAGTCTCAGAAGCTACAGCTCAGAGGAGGAGCTTTGTCCTCGAAGGCAGGACTAGATCCACCCAGGGGTTTTGCGCAGCTGAATGGTTGCCATGGAGATTAAAGGATTTCTCAAACATGCATAAAACAATAAAAGGAACACTCCACGTATGTTTCTGAGGGAAGGACATAATAACATGATGTAAAACCAAAAAAAAAAAGAAGTTGAATTTACATAATACTGCTCCTTTAAATGCACCAGAACCCATTTCATATAATCTGAACTTCCCCTTTAAGATATTCTCCAGAAGAACTCAGCAAATCTAAAACTCAACATGGACTGATTTTTATTTCTATTTCTATCTTATTTTTCCTTTTGTTTATTGATTTTTTTGTCTTACGCCATCTCTTTCAAATCTGCACAGAGACAAGACATGGATTAATGAAAACAGAGTAAATATTTGATTGTTTAGTTTTGATTTTTTTTTTCTTTTCTTTTCCCATCAGTCACAAAGAACTCCAGCTGCCAGCCAGGAAACCTGTAAGCTGTAAGCTCTGCTAAACTCAAAGCGCAGAAACTGTCTGTGCGGCAGTCTTTTGAAACGTTCGCTTTTTTCTTCTCGCTGCATCAAAAACTTGAAACAGCAAAACACTTTCATGGGAAAACCCTCATCTTCTGCTTTTGAAAGGAAGAATGAGAAATAACCAGAATGCCACAATTGACGGTGTGAGTAAGCAGCGTCTTTTTTCTTCTTCTTAATATTTGCCATCACATAAAGCTGTTCTGCTGACGTCTAATGTATCTGAGGCCCTTTTCAAATGGAGATGGAAATCACAGCAGAGAAACAAGCCACTTCACATAAAGTGCTGAGTTTGACTTGTGTTGGGAGGTACGGGCGAAGCAGAAAGGCTGCGCTCAAGTGTTTTCTTTCTGTTATCGCTTTCTATGGAAAGCTGGGGCTTTCATCTTCAGAGCAATTACGCTTCCAGCATTTTACTCACTTTTTTTTTTATTTTTGGTGTTTTGCTTTGGAATACAAGAGTACAGACAAATAATTGGTCAAAGCAAACCCAGACATGAGCAAAAGTGTTCATTTAGGTGCTGATCTACTTTGATCGACTAACACAGCAGTCAATACTTAAAGGGGAAGTATTATGTAAAAAATTTTTTTTTAATCATTTTTTTCTCCGAAGAGTTTTTTGCGGCGCTAGTGGCTCGCATTTTCCACAACAGTAGGCTGACGGGAAGGGGGAAGGAGAGGGGGGAAGACATGTGGCAAGGGTTGCTGGGACCGGGAGTCGAACCCGCGACGTCCGCGTCGAGGACTGAGGCCTCCAAGCGTGGGGTGTGCTAAACCACTGCGCCACCACAGCACGCCCTGTATTATGTAAAATTGACTGTTTCTTTAGCTTTACATCATGCTATCTGAGTCAATACTTTGCAAAACAACGTTTTACTGAGATCACAGCTGCTGGTCTTTTTGGGTACGTCCCTGTCGACTTTGAGCCAGTAAGACATAAACGTCTCTGCTGATTCTTGTGAAAAAAAAAAAAAACAGCTCAAGATAAAACAGACATGTTGGATGGAGAACATCTTTGGACACCAATTTTCAAGTCTTACTACAGATTTTCAAACCTCTGCCTCAAAGTCGAACAGCATATTTCACCTTATTGATGGGCAGTTAGTTTCTATCGAAATAATGTGCTTACAAACAGGACAAGAAGTCAGATTTACAAAACAATTTCAAAAACCTTAGAATGGTGTTTTATAGCCTAAACCTATGACAACGTATTAGGTATTGTAAATAGAGATACATAAAAAAAGGAGTAGCAAATGTCTGCTGAAAATCTGAAAAAAACCACTGAATCCACAGATTAGGTGATGTAGAAACCTTTTCAAATTAAGAAATTATCCTTTTCTTTCCCAAAAGTTTCTGAAATAAAATGTCTCAAAAAATATTTCTGATCATTTTTTTTTTCAGAAAAAAAATCAGAAAAATGTTCTTACATTTTTTCCTAGAAAAAAAAGTGTAATTTCTGAGTTTGAAAAGGTTACTACATCACCTAATCTGTGCATCCAGTGTGTTTTTTTGGCAGCTCAGTACACAACGCTGGCAGTCAAACTTCATACAGTTGAAGATCCACCAACGTCGCCCTCTGGCAAAGAACAAGGGGGGAGTTCTGTCTCTTCCCTTTACCGGTTTTGTCACATCAGTGCGCAAAAAGCCCAGTGACTAAACTGGAGGAAGATCTTGGAGGTGTCTGAATCTGAAACCCCCCCAGGGGATTTCTGGCAATCAGGGTACTTTGTTGTGACAGCTAGAGCACGACAAGACCTGCCTCAGTTCACAGAACCAAACCTCAGGTTCACCAACTGTGTTTGCCAAAGGGCAAGAGGAAATTCACATCCGGTTGTAGGCCGACTGCTCTTTGTGCCCTGAAGTGGAATTCTGTAGGAACGTTTTTATGGGATGTATAAAAGGAAAGTCAAAGATGCTGCCCTAAAAATTGACAAATCTTAGAAATGACAAACTGATGGTGCGTTCACACCAAACACTTTCTGGGCGTCGCCGTTGCGGCTCGTTTTGAGTGTCTAGCGTGGCGCGATTTGAACTGTTTGGAGCTTTTTGAGCGCGTCGAACGCTCAAAACGCGTTTGGTGTGAACGCACCAAAAGTGCACAAGAGTCAAACTTAAAGCGTCAGATGCGTTTTAGACGCGCAAAATGCTTTTTGTGTGAACGCACCATTAAGAGAAAGGAGTTCCTTCAAAACAACCAGGTAATATAAAAAAGTCAGAATTTCCAAAAAACACTTAAGTAAACCAGGGATGGAGGGTGGGTTCTCCTTACCAGATTTCAAGCAATACTACTGGGCTTGCCATTTATCCATCCTGGCGTGGTGGAGGAAGGGCCCACTCTCATCTGATGTGTCCTGTCCTACCTGGTTATCATTAGAGCGTCTGCATTGTTGTAATTCGTCTTTAACTGCCCTCCTTAACAGCCCCATTAAAGTCAGTAAAACACTCTATACCAATAATTTTGTCATTAGCAATACTATCAGAATCTGGAAACAGATACAAAATTTTATAAAAGCTCCGGAGGTTTACTTTGACACTCCTATCTGCGAAAATCACTCCTTTGCACCAGGTCTCAGTGACGCCGTCTTTCGGACATGGAGAATGAAGGGCATTGGTGTGATTGGCGACCTATACGTTGGTGGAACTTTTGCGTCTTTTGCGCAGTTAAGTTCTGAGTATAATCTTCCACCGTCAAGTTTTTTCCGTTACTTGCAGGTTCGGGACTATGTTAGGAAAAATGTATCAAATTTTGGAACTTTGATGAAACATGAAACCCTGGAGGAAATAAATAAATTTGATCCTGTCAATCGGGGGGCAGTGTCATACTTTTATAAGATCTTTAATAGTATACGTGTAGACACATCCAGGATTAGGAGGGCTTGGGAGGACGAGTTAGGGCAACATCTATCCGATGAACTGTGGGAGGAGGGTTTGAAAAGTATACAGGACTGTTCAGTCAATGCCAGACACAATCTCATACAGTTCAAAACAATACATAGACTCCATTATTCAAGGGAGAAG